>VXBU01004952.1:345510-466220 GCA_013400315.1 Bombycilla garrulus
GCCATGGCCGCCCGCGCCGCCGCGGGATGAGGAGGAGGAAGGAGCGGGGAGGAGGGGCGCGGGGCGGTGGCGGGGTGGAGCCGCTCGGCGGCGGCGGGAAAGCGGGCGGAGGGACGGGGCACCCCGCGCGGCCGGCGTAGGGATGGGCCGGCGCTGTCCGGATGCTGCTGCGGGTCCCTGGGTACCCGGCATCGCCCGTTCTTTCCTGCGCGCCTCTCGCTGGGAGGCAGCTGTTCGTCTGGAAAGGGCAGGCTTTGCCTTGGCGAAATAGGCTTCCACCCTCCAAATAACTTAAAATGTTTCTTTACGCAATACAGACGAGAGATGTAAGCCTCTTGAAAACCTCTGGGGAAAAAAAATGGGAGGGGGAATGCAGATGATGTCACTTTCGACTCATAAAATCGCAAAGCCCAACTATTAATTCAGCACTGCATGCTCACCACTAAGCCATGTCCCCAGGTGCCACATCCATATGATTTCTCAGCACTTTGAGAAGCTCCCTGAGAAGGGTTCTCTATCTTGCCCGCATGGCACCCTCACACTTCTCTGATGGTGACATTGCCAGCTGTTCATCATCCATCTCAAAGGGATGGCCTCTGTAGGTGGCTCAGAGGGGAAGAGCTCTCCCTGGATCAGCAGCAAAGTACCTCAGTGTTTGTGTCTTTGCCATTCTCCTTATGGGATTTGAGAAAATAGGAGAATAATTGATGACTATGTCTGAACTGGGAGATCTCAGTATAAGGTCTCAGGGTATGTTTCACACCCAGGTTTCTGTCTGGTGTCTTCCACAAGCCCTCTAGTCTGGATAACTGGAGTAGAACAGCAAAAGAAATTCACTTGCCCATGTAATCTGGCTGAAATAAGCCCATAGAAACTATTTTTATAGTTTTTTAATTGGTAAAAGCAAATCAGAGGAACCAAGTGTGTTGCTCTGTAGCTTACCTTCAAACACAATTGAGAATTGCCACTCTAAAAATAAATTCAGATTGTTTTTCAGATTTCAGGGTATTTTAAATAACATAGACTTAAAAGCATTATGTATTTTTTCATTTAGGGAAGCGCTTCAAAATGTGCTGTGCAGTCTGTCTGCCTGCTATGATGATTTCCCAGGTCTGACTAGGTATTTTAAACACTCTGTAAATATTGACTTAAAATAAAAATTAGAGAAAAGTAACTTTTTTGGAAAGTGAAGGACAGGTGAGATGAGTTTTTCCCCTCTTTCTGAGAGGAAGAGCCTCTCTATGTACCATTGCATCTGATCCTCAGTATAACACACGGTAGACTACTCATTTAAATACTTCCAAGCCTTTATATTCCATCCACATGGAAGGTATTTGTTAGGAGAGAATTCTAGGGAAGTTGTTAGATGCAAACAAAGAAGCATTTAGCCAAAGCAAGCCATTTAAACACTGTTTTGCATTGCAATATCCACTATTGAGGCACCTGCAGTTGTCACTCAGGGTGCAGAAATAAGAAGCTTTGGGCATGAGGTGGGGAGGAGGGAATTCAGTGGAAGACAAAATGTGGGAATTATGTATAATATCAGCAAAATTGAAATGCAGACTTCTTAAAATACAAAAGAATAAAGATCTCTTGTGCAATACATTCCTGAAAGGCTTGTATATTATGTGTTCCACTGCTGACCCTGGGCTCAGTTCTTTCCCTTGTCCCCAACAGTCTACGTTATGACTGTTAGTTTTTGTTAAAAGCTGTCAAGATGCTATCTTGGATTGCGAACAACAGATTTGAAATGGCTGTGTTGACTGTCCTGTGCTGAATTAGAGTGAATAAAACTGAATTCTCTTACAATAGATGTGCAGCTATTATGCTGTTACAAATACATTATGAACTGTCTGATACCTTCAGCTATTTTACGCAATTTGTTGCTTTAGCTTTGTTTCTCTTTTTTTCATCCTAACTTTCCACTTCATTTTGTACTTTCATAATCATTCTCCTTCTCAACATTTCAAGCCATTCTTGTCAGCTATTGTTCTTTATGTTGCCTTATTAGAAGCGAAGGCATTTTTAAAAAATTTTATTAGTTTAATTTTGCTGTGGCTGTAGCTCAAATACTTCTCAGTGTGGATTTTCCATCACTGAATTCCTGCCCATTTTCTTTACCTCTTGTCATATTATTTCAAAGTTCTTTTTCCTAACCCACAACAGTTTTTGCCTTGTCAGTACGATCTCATTGTCTGCTCAGATGAAGTTCAGCTGAATTCCGGGTACTCTTCAACTTCAGCTTTATATATTAAGCCAGAATCGTTTTGCAATGACTGGATCCAGAATAGTTTTTGACCTTGCTTAACAACTCATAAGAGCATTGTTGATAATAGTCTAAGTCTTCAGACTCAAATCTATACAGTGAAACTCATAACAATGAGCTCTGTCTTAGGCTCAGTATGACTATTATAATCTGACTAAAATTTCCAAACAGAACAAATGTGTACTGAAGGAATTGTGAGCCACTCAAAATACGTATCAGGTACAGCAGATCCATGAGTTTATGGGATACTCAGTAACAACATGATGAGCTGTAAAATTATGGGACAGCACCACCACCTCTCTAAAGTGGCCAGATAAACAGAAAAATTGTTTCCCATGAGTTTCAGATCAACAAATACCACTCTAGTTTGTAATTTTGGACTTTACTGCTGTGAATTTACCAAGCTGGATAAGCGTTAAAATCAATCCTTGCTCCTGAACTCTGCTTTCACTGCTCCCTCTAACAGTCTCTAATTTGGGGGCCATTGTAATCGCAACTGGGGGCTTTGCTCCCATCTTCCTGCCACCACGCTTCTCTGAGACCTGTCAAGCATTTTAAGTAGCATGCACTTTCCCACACTTCTCAATGAATGCTGACATACCTAACTTAAAAGGATTACTTTCTGCTGAGAGGAATTGTAATCTTCTTTTCCTGCTCTGCAAATCCTCTGGTAAGTGAAAAAGAAAGGCCAAGATCTGTTCTGCTGTGCAGGGCAAATCACCATTGCAGAAGGTATAGAATAAAACAACAAATCTAAGATTTACTTGTGGTCACGCTTGTCCAGGAGCTGTGTCCCTGACTATTAACTCATTGGCATCTTCCATCACTATTTCTGGTGCTTTGATATTTTCTGGGTTAGTTTCTAACAGCTGTATGAACATACACACAATTGCTACCATCAATGGTGCTCAGGACAAAACGCTTTTCTCAAAGACATCTACAAAAAGGTAGTGACACAAAATTGCCTTAACTTCAACTCAGTTTTTAATATTGTGTATTCTGTTAACGAAACCCAGAAACATACTTTAACTTATATACAAAAACTACTGTTTTTTCAAACTGCCTAAGGTCAATTTGCAGAATATTTTCAAAAGCTGGCAAGGATTGTGGTGGTGATGGTGAAGGTTTGTGCTCCAGCAGTGGTTTGTGGGTGGTATCTGACAGAACAAAAGCACAAGTGTTCCTGATACCTTGATTTCCACCCACTCATCTCAAAACCTCTCCTCACACATTGTGACTGTCGCAACAAACTGGCTTGTGGGTGAGACTGAGGGCTTGGGTGATCTTATACTACCAACTGAAAATGAAGCCACAGGTTATTCTTTAGCAGTAGTTACCTGAATGCTGTCTAAGAGAGCTTTCCCCACGCTCTCCTATCATTCCCTTACAATTCCTGCAAAAGCAGGGATAAGAGCAGTGTGACAATAAAGCTTGTATTGCTGAAAGTTTAATTTTGTTGCATCATATTGCAAAAGAATATTTTGTTGCCAGTCGTTCACAAAGCAGACGAACCGGGATGAGAATCCGCTCCCCCTTTCCATTCCCTTATTAGGCAGCCAACTATACTCACAAGGTAGATGAACACCTGCTTCAGGCTTCCTCCCATGAGGTTTCCTTTCCATTACTATACTGCTGCAGAAAAAAATTCAGACTCCAAATTTATGAGAAGATCTTTGACATACTTATCTTGATCTAATCCTGCAAATCATCGGTCCAGGTGAACAAACGTCTTTGTTAATTCATCCTAAAATTCTTTGTTGATATTTGGAGGTGTCTGTCATGTGTTTTTATTAATTCTTAGTTGTATTTCAGCTCACTCGGATGGATGGCTGCTTCCAAACTGCCAGTGAAGGGGCTGTGTTTTAGCTAATTCCTCCTTGGGAAAATTCTGCAGCGTCAGCAGGGCTGGAGCATTTCAGCTGCACATGGGAAATGCCCTTCTCTCCCCTACCTTCCCAGCCATTCACATGGGACAAATGAGTCTTATTGTTTCAGAGAAATGAGCTTTGGAGTTTTCCTTCAGAGGAAACAGGTTTTTTTGTATCCTGTGAGCTAGGATTATCTGACCTTTCTCCTCTTGCTTTCTGTGGTTTAAAAAAAGGCTAGGAACATATGACAAAGCCCCATTTAGTCTGCATTCTCTAGTCATTCACTTCCCAATTTTTTCTCCTTTGTCATCTTTTAATTTCTTTCTGATGCTTATTTGTCAGTTCCGTAAAAATCCGGCTGAAGATCACCATGATTAAGAAACTCACCAAAATTTGCCTAGCATAAAATTTCTCAAAAAATTGTCTACTTGCCAATTTACTCTGACATCAGAGGCTGGGAGAGCAATCTGCTCCGACTTCTCGTACTCAACAAAGTCTTTGCATCAAAGCTATTGTTTTGCACGAAAAGTCATTCTGTAGGACTTCTCAGAGTACTCCAGGCTGCTATTTTCATTGCCTTTGCAAAGTTCAGTTTCAATTTCAAATATGTCAGTTAGTATTTGAGTTTTGCAAGTATTGCTATCACCTTACACAAGAATTTCTTCAACTCAATTACATCCGGATTCAATGGGTTTTTCTCCTCAACTTCTGGATCTCCCTTAGAAATCACCTGCGTGGTTTAAACCATGAGATGAAAGCACAGGAAAACACAGCTTGTCACCTTTTGAAGCAGAAAATTAAAATAATGCACTGGGTATTTCTTTGGTTCATTACAGTTTACTTACAATGCACTTAATCACCCTTTTCTGCAATAAAACACGAAAAAGAAAAACCAGACTATTTTATTCTGCATGTTTCTACTTCATACATCCCATCTAGCTGTTTATCCAGAGTTCATTTTCTTTTAGCTTGCATTCAGGCCGTGTGTCCTCACTGCCTTCTGCCTCTGAAACCACTTGAGTCTTGTGTTTGTATTCAAATTCCTGGGAAAGCTTTCCCTTCTTTCCTCTAAGACAATTTTTGCGCAATTTTCATACGGCAAACACTTTGGCAGGTGGCCTCTATTGTGTTAGCTCATTTAATCCATAAAAGGCTTAATCACTTCTTTTTCATAGCCTGCCCAGAATCTGGCTAGTGCACCCAGTAGCTTCAACCTGTATTAGACACACTTATTAGCAGCAAACACTACGTTTCAGCATCACATGTGGTGTCACTTGTCATGTGGGTTTGACGGTGGATACCCCATCTCTAGTCCTGAAAATACAGTGAAACAAGAAGGGAAGAATTTATTTGCTGTCCACGTAGTTTCGATTTCAGGTGCAGGAAGCTGTGTCTCCATTCTGCAATCTACCCCTTTCTTTTGCTTGGCTGCCTTTTGGGAGTTCACACAGGAAAAATACGCAAAGTTTGCAAGCAGTAATGGACTGTTATTAATGACACTGCACCTTAAATAACATAATGAACAGGTGTATCATTCACATCTGGAGCCACAAGGGTAAAGGATGCGAAGACAAAGCATAATGCACTATGAGGTAAAAGTGTCAGGATTTGCCTTCCTGTGACCCAGAGTGCTGAGCCACCTGGGTTCTCCCAGCCAAATTATAAGTGTCCTCTTTCCACAGCCACTAAACTGAAAGCAGAATTAAATTATTGCCACGGGTTGCTAATAGTACTAAATCTTTGCAACAGATGGAGAAGGAGCCAAGACAACATGCCAGAGTGGCCTGGATAAAATGCAAACAGAAGCTGGCAACTAAGCCAAAGCAGCATGGTGGACCTGAAGGTGGGGAGAACTGGGAGACAAAAACACAGAAGCAGAGAATAAGCTCCTTTTGCTTTTGCCTCTTTTCTTCTCTGGTAGCCAAAATAAAAGATCTCTTGGGATACCTAAATAGGATTCAAGCCTAGACCTGACCATGCTACCACCATCCTGCCTTGCTGTGACCGCCAGCCAGAAACTCACAGTACTGTGCTGCCCTGTCCCAGAGGGGCTGACACGAGACAAGAGGTTCCCAGGACTCCCAGGTCCCCTGCCAGTGGGAGAACAGGGTGACCCTACTGACAGCCATGGCATTCTACTGTCTCATGTCTCAGATGATTTAGATTTTGCGTTTGCTCTTGCCCATTTGCCTGTGCTTTATTTTCTGGTAGCTTTGCAATGCCTTGACAAATGCCTTAGTGTGTGAGAGACAGTCTCTCAGATAAATTGTTTTATTTCTGGCTCACATTCAATTCTAGCATCTGGGAATAAGGTGGCTATCCTTAGTATTAAGGACTTCTGTGCCTCAGCCCACTTTTCAAATAGCTCCTGAATTAATTTACATGGAGCACATCTCCTCACAGATACCTTCTCCTCGTAGCGGTAACAGCCTTGTTTCTGCAGTTCTTCTGGACACAGTCTAATATCTCGAGGTGCACTCACAGCCTGCTGGCATTGGTCTAGAAGAAAGCAGTATCACTAACACTTTCCCCTTTTTGTCTTATAATCTGCCATCACCACACACCTGCTGAGGGCTTCACAAAACCTTCAGCCAGATGTGGCTTCCCTTCTGAACTGAATAGCCAAGGACCTGTAGCAATCTGTCCAGGCATCTTTTACTTCTGTCCCTTTCCACTTCAGTCTGTTAGAACTGTGTGTGCCAAAACAACCTCCTCACACAGCTCCAGAGTTCCACAAACTTATGCAAAATGTCTAAGGTCATTGCTAGGCTTCCGTTGTCTGGCTGAGGGTGCAGTGACTGTCATGTGATGGGCTTTCCCATCAACAAGGAGTGTTGGCAACGTCTCCAGCTGAGCTAGGAACCATACGCCCTCCCTCAGGAAGAGCTATCTGGAGCCACACTCCTGAAGAAGTACTTGCCACCATCTATTGTGCCTTATCACTGGAGAGAATGAGACTTGTGCCAGTGCTCAGTGTCTAGTAGACAGGATTGCCTGTGTTGTATCTATGTTTTGCCATTGGAAGGAACACAAATTGCAAATACGGAGCTGGACATTGCCCCAGTGGAGTTAGCTTACTTGAATTTTTTCTCCTGGGCTTTATCTGTCTTCATCTTCTAAAGGAGCAGATAACCCTTCTCACAACAGATGGGAGAAACTATCAAGAACTAGTTTATTTCATTAGAAATGCAGTGTTTGTTTGGGGAGTCGGTGTTATAGTCAGCTGTGTCATACTCCTTCTTGTAATATGCTGAATGAACTCCACCATAAAAGGATTTCCATCATTGTCTTCCTAGAATAGTTTCAAAACCTCATTGCTTTCATGAGGAATGTCTACCTCCCAGAAGCATGCTAGAAAATTTTATTCTTAGCATTTAGAAGTTGCACAAGTCAAGAGAATTTATATTCTACTGCAGAAAACTTGGAAAATATTTTCTACTATACAAATAATTTTAAATGCAGCTTAAATCCAGTCTACAGGACTGTTAATACTTCCAGGGATCACTTCAAATCACTTTAAAGTGAAATCAAAACAGTCTTAAAAATACATCAAACTTCTTCGTGATTCTAACAATGTTTTAGGAGTAAATTTTAAAAGATGCTAACAGCAAACTGAGTGCAATAAGCTCAATCCCTTGCAAAAGCCTACATGGTAACTTATCAGCACCTGGTGCTTGTTTCCAGGGGAATATGTAGATGCAATAGTCACTAAAGGGGAAACCTAGGAAGAGTCACGGTTTCAAGAGATGTCCTGATTGCATCTGTGCTCCCAAACCACCGTGATTTCCTTTCTGGGACAAGGAGAGGATATGGGGCCCAAAGGGAATGATTTGATGAGCCTATCATGTTGCATCTGACTTTCTTTCAGTCTTGAGCTCTAGGTACCTAACATGAGACAGCTCATGCTGTGTTCATGCTGTTGACTTTTCTGGCAGGCAGAATCTTATTGAAAGATTTGTGCATGCATTCTTTGACCAAAACAATAGAGCATGGTAGAATTCTCCACCTGGTCTTACAAAGCACAAAACTGAACTCACTGTAACTAGTTCTGTTTTAAATACATTTTCCTAGTCAGCTGTGTTTCACTGTGGCTCAAGGAAGTCAAGAATGTAAAAATAGAGCCTAGTGTAGGAATAGCCCCTCTTCTTCCTGTTTATTTTTTTGTATTGATAACTACAACTATCCTCCTCACCATTGCATCATTGCAAAGACTCTCCAGATAAGACCCTACTTTTAATAAAGGTTATTTAATACTCCAAAGACTTATGGGCATATCTATTAGAGAGAGTTAGGTTTATGTTACCATACAATTAGGAAAGTACTCCATATTTAAGGCCTTTCTGTCATTTTTTAAGATAGATCTCCTTTTGTTTCTGTTGCTATCGTTGTTGCAGGAGTGAACTCATTACAAATAAAGCTTGCTCAATGCTTCCAAGGAGGGTAAGGTAGTAATTAAGTGAATTGCACACACCTCTACCTGCCCTTACCAAAAGCAGAGCTCAAAAGAATTGGTCAGGGAAAGACCATATTTCCCACAAGCATACAGAAGCTTCTGCATACTCCTGAGGGGCAAAAATCTCAGGCCTACGACTCGTTGGCCTGTTCTAGCATCCTCCCTTCCTTGTGCATCCTGCTAAGTAGCTATCACACAGTTTTCAAAAAGAACACATCCCCTTCTCCAGAAGAGATACAGTGAGGGCTGCAATCGGCAAGATTTGCAGGTTCATGACAGTTCATGACAGGTCATGACCTCTGTTATGCTCCTAAAGTTGCCCTTTGTAGGAAAAAAGGCTGATTGGTCAGAACAGGAGAAGCCTTTTGATCCTGCCTGTCCTTTTGCAACACTGAGCTCAGCTGTCCCCAGTAATCACTCTCCTGTGTGCCCACACTTTAAACTGACTGCATTTCTGAGCAATTCATTGGACAGCAGGTACTGGTGGAATCTAGTATAGAGAGGAACAGACTGGAAGTTCAAACAGTTCGAGAGAGGTTAAAACACAAGCAAAAAGCCAAAGAGAACAGTTATGTATCCTTGGTGGATGGTATGTTCTGTCATTACATATATCGCGTTAGTTACAGAGCTTTGCCTGATGGTGACAAAACCTCCTACAAGTTTAAACAGAGCTTCAGAAAATAAGGCTTCAAGGCAAATGGCAACACTGTTAAATGACAGAACGGGGAGAGATCCCCGTGCTTGGATTTCATCAGGAAGCTCCTGTTACAAAGTGTGAAATCAGTCATCAACTCCACTGAATCCCTCAGGACAGCAGACAGCCCTTTGTTCACGTGCCACAGCAAACAGCAACGAGAACCTGAAATATTTTCATGGGGAAGCATGCCACAAAAAGGGTGGTAATGCCTGGCTTGGCTGATCTCCAGGACAGGTCTGTACCTACTCTGCTCCAAGAAAGCAAGGACCCAGGCTGAGGAATAAACACTTAACTGCCTCTGTGGAACTCAAAGTCTTGGCTGACATTAAATATTTATTCTCAAATGCTACCTCCCTTGGAAACAGGCAGGAACACAAAGAAAGACTCTTTCCCTGTAGCCACATAGAGAATGAAAGTGTGTGGACAGGTTTGCATGAGCACTAGCTCTCTGCCTTACCCTTCTTTCCTTATGCACTTTTGGTCTGATTCCAGATTGGCTTGCTTTCTTTGCACAGCTGGCAGGACACCAGCTCTCTCCCTTGGTATAATGTGAAGGAAGTGGCTGTTTTTACCTTGCTCCCTTCACTGATCCACTTCTCTCCTGCAGTAGCTCATCAGCCCAGTGCCCCTTTCCCTTCTCTCATGGGTTCTTGGCAGCAATTCTCCTTGCATCATCTGAAATGTAACAGCTGGACTGGGAAGGTAAGTGCTTTCACATCCTAGCAAAAATAAGGTGGTGATAGCCACAGAAGAAGTCCTATATCTCCTCAAAATGGCTTGGCATCAGGAAGACTGTGATCTGAGGCAGTCAGTGCTCACAGCACAGCCTGTCAGAAAGGAACATTTCTTCAAGATAACTCAGGTGATGGAGCAACATCACTACTGCATACATTTTCCCTCTGGCCTTTGCAGAGCTAAAGTTCTACTACTACTAAACCTGTTAATTTTTTTATAGCAAAACTTGTTGAGCAGTGAGGGCACAAGGTGGCCTCAAATGACCAAGAATGTCATGGCTGCCTTAAGTCCGAAATAGTATGGGTTCCAGCTCTGCCAGAGCAGAACTGGGTTGTGTGTGTGCACCTGACAAAGGAAGGGAAGCAAAAGATTATTTGTAGCAGGATGTTGAACAGACTAGAAAGAATTAAGACCTGAATTGGCCTAAACATACGTGTGTGGCCAAAAGTGAAGTTTCACAAGTATTTTGGCAGAGATCCTTCAAGAGTCTATCTGACTCACTGCCTTCTGAGTTCCTATATTCTAGCCACCATCTTCCTCCTCCTGCACATTTCTCACTGCGTTTCACATTTTCTCACTGAGTTAGTTGAAGGGTACAACTTCTTTCCAGGAATTGTTATGTTTTATGTGGTTTTGAGACCCAGAAGAAGGGATGGTGCATTGCAGTCACAGCCACCAGTTGTTTTGTATGCCAAGAGTTAAACATTTTGTAATCTGCTTCCCTGACTGGAGGCTAGGTAGAAAGAATACCTTCAGGGTGCTTATTAGCATGCTGTATCTCCAGCACTACTAACCACACAAATGTTTTGCTGTGAAAAAACCAGACCAGTTGCCCTGAAACCAGTCCTGTACCTGCACCTTAATGCCTGTACTTTGTACTGAAACATGCATTATAGAGAAATATGAATAAAATGTATTTGCTTGTTCAGTCTAGCAGGCAGCCTTGAGCCAAGCCAATAAACTACATTTTTTAAAAAGCCTTTTGCTTCCTGTAGAATGCAGCTTTGTTTGCCATCATTGTTTGGCAAATAGGAAAAGGCTTATCTCTTCTTCCCAGAAACTAGGGTGGCTATAGAAGAGCTCCAGAAACTTGTCAGTCTCTACTAAGAAAAAAATATTGGTTTAACAACCCTTGCCAGGAAATTATCTGAACCTGCGGAAAGAGAGAAGGTGTAAAAATTAGTTCAATGGGCTATGCCATTCTTTTTTGATTACTAGTTCAGTTCCAATTCAAGGCTCTTATCAGGTATATTTTCAAAGGCAAACTATAGTAACCTTTAACATTAGAGCCTTCCAATATTAGATATTTCATGGTTAGCTGCAAAATTAGCATTTAGCCCTCCAGTGTAAAATGTACCATATTTTTGTTTTATTAATTTGTAATTAAAATTTAAGCAACCATGCCTGGTTTCTACCAGATGGAGGCAAAGGCATAGCTTTGACCCTAGTTACAGTTTTGTTTAACCCCCTCCAGAGAAACATAGTTACTGTGCATTAATATAGAGCCTTTCACCGTCAGACCTGTTAGTGTACATTATGGACTAATAATAATAATTATATTGTCAAACAATTCAAACTGTGTAACAATACAAGCTCCTCTGAAATGTGAAGCACTATAGGTAATAAACCTACTTTTCTTTATACAGTCAGCTCAAACCTCTTTTTGAGCAATCTGGTGTTAAATAAATAATGGGCCTCATTGCCCCCTCCTCCAGAAGGAACCATAGGAGGGAGCAGAGTGGGAGGAAATCTCCAGGAGATTTTGCCTTGTGCTTAAGCTTTTGTCGAGGGTGGAGTTGCTCATGCCCTCTCCTCCCATGCATTTGAATGGGGTTGTAAAAAGACACTTCACCTGGAGGAGATTTGGGTGAATGTCTCAGGCTGGCCTGGATCTGGGCTCTTCTTGGCACGCCAAGTTTGAATGGGTTCACTGGGTGTGCGGAAAGGACAGTCCTGAAGCACAGCATCACTACCACAGCCTGTTCCTCTTCAGGGGGGCTATGGAGGGTGATGGCTGTGCAGTACATTCTTTTGAGCCATGGCCAAAGCTCTGTGGTAGGACAGGGACCTGTTCTGACTTGATTGTTAGTAACTGCCCATTCCTAGAGCATAGTTTTGCAGTTTTGTGTGCCACAGATTGACTAAGCATATCCAGGTGACTTTTCCTGACCAGCACCTTTTGTTAATTTAGTCCCTTACTGTAAACTAGAGATGTGAGAGAAAGTAAAGCTCAAAGTCTCCTGCAATTTCAGGGTGGTAGAAGCTGAAGGAATCTGGCAGACGTTCTCCTAAGTCTGACCATATGCCTGTGCAGAGTCAGCGCTACGAGCAGAAGTCACCGGGTGCAGCGCAGCACTGGCATGCAGGTGAGTGCTTTGAGAGGCTTTGTGGATGCCTCTTCATTTCTTTGGCTCTGCCCTGGACCTGTCAGAATCCCACCCAGGCTCTGTGGCAGCGGCTGAGGGATGACAGCCTCCAGCAGCAAGGCAGCAACAAGCAGGCAGGGACACTCCAGCACCTGCTGCTGCCTCGGACACCGCCCTGGGATTGAGGATGCTACGGAAAGTTGACACCGGCAGCAGACAGAGCTGGGGGTTATCTGGAAGATATCATAGGGCTGGTGATAATCCTCCTTACACTTTTTCGAGTGACCTATGTCAGATGCAAACCTGCTCTTCCAGGTCAAGGCCACGTGGCACAAAGCTCAACTACTTTTCCCTACAAACCCTCCCTCTCCGGTACACCCGAATAAAGGTGCCCTCACCCATTTCTTGGCTCCTGCCGTTGGTTTACGCTTCACCGCGTATATCCACAGGCTCACCTGGACCAAACGTCCCGGGTGAAGGGGCAGGGTAAGGCAGATTCACGGCCCAAGCCCTCCCGCCCTCACGGAGGCCGCCCGGGCCGGGGCCGCGGCAATGGCGCCACCTGATGGAGGCGGCGCGCCGGAGCCGCCACAGCGCCCGGCCTGCCCTCGGCCCGGCCACAGCCCACCCGGGACACAGGGCAAGCGGCAGCCGAGGCAGAGCCCAGGGGGAGAACCCAGCCTGAATCTTCACAGAGATTTATTTCTGTGCGGAAGCCTGGGATTCGAGGTGCCCAGGTGAAAGGCACACGCATCCGGGCGCCTCTGCAGCGTGCTGGTGCAGCTCCCCGCGCTTCGCCAGAACAGGTCCTGTGAATCCGAGAGGAGAGCGGACCGCTGGAGCCTAACTGGTCGCGCTGAAAACCTAAACCTGGCTGGTCCATGCCAGTGGGACCGAGCGCTTGGGTAACCGACAGAAGAGTCCCTTGTACCTGAACTGCTTGTCCCCCATCTCCGAGTTACCTGTTGCCATAGCAATGCTGCTCAGAAAGGACGGGAAACCTTCCGGGGGGGCTCAAAGTAGGCAAACTTTCACTCTGCTCTTCCCTGCACTAACCAGATGGAACAATGATTAGTAATAAGGCAAGAAAATAACCGGGATCTAAAACATTCCCAAGGAAAATAAAAGAAAGAAAATAAAAAGCCCCTGAAGAGACCAATTAGTTCATTCTGTTTGCCCCCCAGCAGTCAGAAAAACAACACTGAACAACAATTTGTCCTGTAGCACACTGTACTGTACTGTGTGCATCCAGATTCTCCTCCTACTTAGATTGGTATAAATCAAGAAGCCAGTGGAGTTACACAGGTATAAAAGTGGCATTATCAGTTCCTGGGTCTCTTTAAATATTACCAAACCCTACTGCTGATTCTTTTTGTGTCCCTGTTAGAAATGATTGTTTAAAAGGCACATGCATTTATCCATGGCACACTGTATCATGCAAAGGGGTTCTTTTATTGGTTCTGATCTTTCCCTTTACCTTTATTATTTCTTTGAAGAAAATGTGGGATTATTACCTCAATCTAGGCAGCTGGCCTGCTGAGGCTCCCTTTGCTACATCAGGGGTTTCTCTTTTTACTAATCCTCTCTTTATGGGTAATCTTTCTCTACTTTCTAATGACTCTCAGCTAAGGAATGTATTTTGTTATTACTACCTGTTGTTCAGTAATTCATTTTATTTGGTGTGGGTGTTGTTAATTGCTTCCTAATGAAAACCTTACTACAATCAATATGGTCAGGATTGTGCTGGTCTTCATGTCTATTAACCCTTTCTTCCTATCTGTTCTGATTTAGATTTTCTTCATGCACTTTTCAGATTTTAATTATCAAGATCGATTTTATTATTTGAGGTCCAAGGCATAAGAATTTGTGCACTGATAGGCAGCATAGGGAACTTTTATTTCCCATGAGAGGTTTTTAAAAAGCAGAAGTTGTCATTTTGTAACCTGCAAAATGTTTGTACATGCAAATACAGGTATGTCTAAGGTGAATGCTGAAACAAAATATGTAGGAAAATCTACAGTATAAGACAAAGAATGGAGATCATCCTGTTTTACATAAATGTGGATAATCTCAAGGCAGGGAAGACTCTTCTTTTATCGTACCTGCTATTTAGATATGATATGTATCCCCTTTACACACAGAGAATGAAAATGAGTCCTGTTTATTAAAGAATTTACAGTTTAAAAAGATCAACAGCATTAGAAAGACAAAGAGAACAGCTGTGCAACATAACAAAAATACTAAGCTTGTTGGTTATCATTTCCTGCTTTCCCTTTATTTTATTCCCTCAGCCTGACCTTTTTTTATCTCACTACATGCCTTACAGCCACCTTATCAAGAGGAATGGATTCAGGGAGGTGATGCCCCAGCCCATACCATAGGATCTCTGAATCTAAGGTGTATACCAAGACTGGGGCCTTTAGGAAGAAAGCGCAATGCAGGATGTATCTCCTCAGGCAGAGGTGCCAGAGAAGCTCACACACACACATACACACCCACACACCCACACAAACTTTGGGAAAAAGGTGAAGCTTCAGTGGCATAAAGTGGAATCCACCAGTGCCACCACCCCTCTCTTCCCTAGGAAGGGAGAGGTGAGGTAACCAACAAGTAACATGGCTCAAGGTGCAAGCAGTGTCCTGTTTGGGGAAAACAGCAGCTGAAGCCCTGACCCGTCAACCTGGAAAACCCAGGAGACTCTTTCTGATGAGGGGTTCATAATTCTGACTCTTGACTCTGCTGAGGGTAATTGCAGCTCGTCTGAGACTACACATCATTCCACTCCAACAAGCCTTGAAGTAGCTTTTCAAATTAATTTTACCTCAAACGAGAATTGCTTTTAAAAAACATGGTCCAGAATGCTCTGAATACCTCCAGTTAGAATACCATGGCTCGGAACAGTCCTTAGCTTTGTGCTTTGTGTGCTGTATACTCCATTAGATATTGGAATGTGATGAAGAATTCAGTGCTGTAAATGACCAAAGGAAAACCAGGAATACTACACTATTGCTGCAGGTAGCAGCTGGGACAAGCAAGGAAGAAATATTGGAAAAAAAGAGGGAGAGAAGGAGCCATATCATAAAATTCTAGACAGCTTTTGTTTCCTTGCTTCAGTATCATCACAGTTGCTGAATGTTAATGGGCTTTAACTCTTTTTCATTAGAGTCTAGACCTTTCTGAGTTTCTCTGACAGTCAAGGCATTGTGTTATATTGCCAGAATGTTATTCAGCTGATCTTTATTATTATTTTTTCCAGTCATCATTGCCAGTCCTGCAGGGTGCCAGCCAACCATGCTACTGTGTGTGATTAATGGCACCCAGCCAGTCTTAAGTAACTATATTATACATTTGCTCATTGATGCTCAAAGCAAAAACAGGTTGGCGCTAACTTTTCAAACCTGGCTTCAGCAAAGACTCAGTTATTTCCGCAACCAACAAGCAGAGGGAAGAAACAGAATGATAGGAGGACTGGGGCTAATCAGGAATCAATCTAAGTGTCTCAGAGAGCAGCATGTCAGCTACTTGGGTATAGATACTGCCACCTCTCTGGGAAAGTGTGGGAGTGGAAAAATCAAGTAACCTGGATAATACAAGAGAATTGAGCCACTGCTGTGGCAGCTTGGGTGATTTTCCTCATCCTTTCCCATACAGCTCATGCTTTTTGGCTCAAGTAGAGGCACAGCACTGAGCACCAGTCCAGGACCTGCTGAGGTGCGTGCCCTCTGCATTGACCCCAGGCTAAAGCCCATTCTCAGAAGCAGGACTGAAGAGTGGTGACAGATTGGTGACAGACATGTGACACAATGAGCTGTCCTGCCAGGCTCAGGCACTGCCAGAGCTTCTTATCTTAGGCTTGATGCTACACAGCTGCAGGTGAATACTGGCTTCAGAAGTAGCATCGTGGCATTTGCACAGAACTTTCAGACATAAGCTGATGGGTCTGGTTGGACCTAGGCTGGATTTCCCTAAAGTTATCATAAGCATTTCTGCACCCATGAGTAAGCTCTTGTCAACTAAAAGGAATAAAAAGTGTAGGTCAGCATGCACTCCTTAGCATGAATAAAAATCATTTGGAGTCAGAAGCGCTTTTAAAATCAGGGTACAACTTTTCTTTCATCCTTCTCCCTCACCGTGGAAAGCATCTGTCTCACTTTTCTGCCATTTAGCTCTTCATTACTGGGGACAGGGTCTTCTCCTGCCTTTGGCTCAGCATCTCAGCACAGTTATAGGGTAAGGTTTGAAAACCAGACAGCAATCAGTACTGCTGGCATGCTCTGAGACCACACATCCTGTTTCAGTTGAACTGCTTCTAAGAGCAGAGGGCTTCAAAGGACTCTTGGAGGTTTTTTTCTTAAGCTTGGGCCTCTTTACCCTGCTCAGCTGCAGCCAGAGCGTGTCTGACAGACACCTGGAGCTATGAAAACTCAGTGAAGGGTAACAGCTCATCTTTCTGATGCATAGCAATGTTGTGATACCAGGGAAAGGCAGCTCAGTGTAATGGCAGGGAGAAAACAGTAGCGTAGAGAGCCAGAGGCAAAAGGCCAGCTAAAGGTTTGGGGTTGGTTTTGTCCAGCAAAATAATTAGTTCAGTTAGTTCAGGACTGGCTAGCACACACTCACCTATTACCGAAACTGTTCGCTTGGATGGGAACTCTGGCTTGTGAAACTTCTCTCCTTGCACCAGAAAAGCTGTGGACATTTATGGTTACCTCACCTCACCAGCTATAGTTATGTACATACATCAGTGCTCTTACATTAGACATGAGTTGTTGATTTTTACCAGAGCAGGATCTCCCTGGCAAAAGCGTACCTAGTTTATTGGTATGGTATATTCTCTTCAAATCACGTCACATTACCACAAATTTTCTTTTAGCTTAAGACAGTTCTGTGTCCACTTTATCATAACCAAAACTGCTGCTGTGGCAGGAGTTGGTTTGATATCCTTCTAGCTCAGAGAATATGACCAAAACGTTTTCTTTGGATGTTCTCACAGTGCAGTTGCCTGGATTTAACCTACGTTCTTTTTCATGATTGATGATGCAGAGCAGATTGTACCATATTGTACCTTATTTTACCAGGCCTGAATTCTCATTTGAAGTTTCTGCAAGTCCACGAATGTCCCAAAAAGTATAATCCATTTCTTTAAGCATGAGTTATCTGAGACATGTGATCAGTGAATTTCACGATGCTTCAGCCCATGCAAGTGCCCAAAGTCTGTGCTTTGCAGGTTCTCACAAAGATCCATTAACCCCTTACTCAAGGACATTTCTATGAAGTTTGAAAACTCAATGTGACAAATGACTGTTATATGCCTTTACTTCTTCTTTTTAAATCTCACTCAACAACTTTACAGTTCAACATTTTTGTGTTGGTCCATAGGAGGTCCTTACATGTTTTTACATATGAGGCTGAGAAAGATTTGTCCCACTCTCTGTTCTACAGACTTCAGCCTCATAGAAAAATGTCATTTGGATCTCAAGAGTTGCCAAAGAGAGTCCTGAACTTTGGAGTGACATTCGAGATAAGAAGTGCCTTGAAGATGAAACTCCATGACCTTGAATTCAACTTGGGCAGAGCACTTCAGAATGGGAGGATGCAGGGGCACTTGGGATGCTGGCAAGGGGGTTCTGGCAGTCCTTCATATTAGGGCAACGTTTCATATGGATCCATTCACTACTCCAGCAAAGCTGGCAGCATCACTGAGTTGTCTGCCTTGAGGATCACCTATTTTTTAAAGTGCCTTTTCTTAATTTTTTTCTCATGTAGGAACAATGCGGGAGGGGGTTCTCTATATTTTGAGCAACACATAACTGTAGTCAGAATAGTGCTGTGTACTCTAGAGGAACTATCCTAATTCATGAAGGTCTGCATTTTTCCATGAGGTCATTTGGTTTCTATTTTACTGAGTTGTCTCTATTTATTTGTTTTCAAGAAGGTCAGCCCTGCTTTGAAAAGAAGCACCAGTGAAGCTTTGTTCTACAAGGCAAGGCTTCTAATGTACTAGATATTTTGTTTCAGTATGAGTACCCTGAATATCCAGTGGGCCCCAAAATGCATAAATTAAAAAAAAAAAAAAAAAAAAAGAAATACAGAAAAAGCCAAATTCATCCTGATGTTATCTGTGATTCCTTTTTTTCTCATTACATGAGGGTAAAATGCATAATGAAGTCATTCTCAGGCTCCAAAAGGCTAAATATAGAAGAAATCCTTATCAATGTGTAGTTGCCTAGGCTGGGTTGCTGTTTCGTGTCTCTTTTGGTTTGCCTTGGAAGCATCAAATCCCCACTAGGGTTGCTGGAGTTGATATTTTATGACACGATGTGCTTTTCTTCCTGCCAACAATGGATTGGTATTTTTAGAGATCTAATTAATATGGTAGTACAAAATCAGAGGTCTAGCCTAAGAAGTAGGAGGTGTGGTTCCAGCTCCAGTTTTGCCTGATGAAAATCAGCCCTGACATTGAAAACAGGGACCATGTTACTACCCCCCTGCCTTGTCTATTCAGCCTGAAAACACTTCGGGGCAAATCCTGCTGAACTGGGCTTCTCTGTGTCCCAAGGCCAGCTGGAACAAAAAGCACAGCTGTGGGAGTAACAGTCAGCCTAAGCAGCCATTTCATAAAGCCCGTTAGAAGATTGATACACACAGCATTAAGCTTGTACATGCATTCACAACATAAAGGTGAAATTGAGGTACACATCTCAGTGTGTTTTTCACCCTGGGTACAAAATTAAGCAGTAACAGAATGAAGGTGGAAATGCATCTGTAAAATGGGATTTCCACCATCTTTGGCTATGTATACAGAGACAAAAAAGCTGACGTTTGAGGTGCAGGAAATAAACTGTAGCTAATTTAAAATATATTTTTAATAGCATTGCTGACTTCATACATTAACACAAGGGCATCTGAATGCGGAGATTGTGTTTCCCATAATAGTTTTTTTTTTTGGTCATAAAATGTTTTTTTTTTATCCTTCTCCACTCCTGGAATGAATGAATGTTGTGGAGACACGACTGGCTTGTTGAAATCAGCCACTTAGCAGCAGTAGGACCAGATGCCCATGCAATAGAGTGCCAAAGCAGAGCGCTGGCATCCTTCACAGCTTGGACAAATGTCCAGGTCTATTGACTCCATGGCAGCCCCATCTGCAGAGAGTTCAGAGGCACAGTCATAGCAGACAGAGAGTAGACAGAGAGCTGCACCCAGCAGTAAAGCTTTGGGTGGCAAATTTGGGTGGATGAAACCATTTTTCTGGTAAAAGTGTTAGAAACTATGTAAGTGTGCTGGCAAAAAAGCAGAGTTTTGGTGTGCTTGACCCTCTCAGTGATGGTGAAAATCAGGCCTCAAAAGAAAAAAAATAAAATCAAACGTAGCAGTATGCCTACAATTGTAGTGGTGACAGCAAAGAAGTTATAATACATGACCTGTGTGTGTTCCATTAATTTGCACATTGTCTTTGTGGGGATTTCAATGTTTACTCCATAAGAGAAAACTTCTTCATGTGGTATCTCAATAGCTTAATGTGACTGCACTGCAAAACACTTATTTAAAGAGAAAAGTGAACCTTCAGCACTCCTTTCTGGGTAGAAAATATTGAAGCTGTAAGTAAATTAAATACATATTTCAAGCAGAAAGAAATTACAAGAGCTCCAAAGATACTTTGTTTCTAAATTTTAAGCCAAATACGTGAATTTTGGTGGCTGAGAAATATTTTTTGAATATTTGATGACAAAACTTGTATCCAGAGTCCGGAAGAGATGGAGTTTAAAATCTCTGTTGATAAGAGGAAAAGTGCCACGAAAACCCTCAGCTCTGGACATGAGAAGAGCTGACTTCAGGCTGCTCAGGGAATTAGTAAGGTCCTCTGGGGGTGCTGGGGTCCATTGGTGCTGTTCACATTTTAAACATTACCTCCTAAGGGCACAGGATCAGGCAATTCCCAAATGTCAGAAGTCAAACAGGTGAGGCAAAAGGCCAGCTTGGCTGAACAGGAATCTTCTCTGGGAAAAAGGTAAGAAAGGAAAGTGTATGTCCAGTGGAAACAAGGAGAGGTGACATGAAAAGAATACAGAAATGCTGCTTGCCACTGTAGGGAGAAAATTCAACTGGAGTTGAAGCTGGACAGAACTGTGAGAGACAAGAAAGATTTTTTTTCAAATATATTAATGGATGGTCACCTCACAAATAGGGACATGAACAAGGTAGAGATGCTTAATGCATTCTTTTCTTCTGTCTTCAATATTCTCGGTTTCTCAACTCCATGAGAAGATGTACCTGGGTGGTGAAACTGTGGAGGATCATAGGTGCTAAGGACAACGAGGACTGGGTTGCAGCAGTCAGAAAAGAATGGGAAAAGAGATGAAAGCAGCAACTCTGTCTTTCTAATGTACCGAAAAAACCTGTATGCTGAAGGTCAGGCCTCAGACAGGGAGGAAAGGCTATGAAGATTAACATTGTTGGAAGGCAACTTCAGAACAAACACTTGTCTGTCACTTATAAACTTCGAGTAGAAACCTAAATTGCAGCTGAGATCAGTTACAATGACTGATTATAATACAGAGCAAAGTATTTCTAGCAACAAAAGCCCTAGGCATATTAATTCATTCCGCTCATTGCATTGTGTATAATTCTTGCTTACACTTGCTGTCATGAAATAGAGTTAAAATTTACAATCTTGTTGATGTGAGAAGATATTTTTATATATGCTATTTTGTTAGCCATTTTACTTCCTAATAATTAATCAACTCCTCAAAGAAGTATGATGTTGGGGAGTGTGGATTTATTTGTGTTATTAAGCTATTCTAGCCGAGTATTTCTGTGTGGTGGCAGCTCTGTTATAATATGGCCCACTTGTTCCATGACAAGTTACAATTTTCTTGTAATGTTAGCTGCAATTCATCTCAATAATTATGCCAAATTAAGCACTCATGCACATATAGAAATAAACATTAAATGCATTAAAATAAAGTGAGAAACATAATTTAATCTCTCTCAAGATAAATAAAATGGGGATTGCTCAGCAATCCTTCCCTTAGGCGTCTAAACTTGGCTAAAGAGTCCCAGGGCCTTCAGCATTCTGGGATGGGGGGGCACACGCCCTTTGGGGTCACTGACTTTGTGGGTCACTGATTTTTGCCACCTTCTAGAAAACCTGCAGCCCTTCTGGTTTCAATGGGTTCAAGATCTGCCCTTACCCAGGCCTGGCTGTGCAGCACCACAGCCCCTTCAGGGGCTGCCCTGGAGCACCACTGCTCACATGGCTGAAGATCTCCTTCATCTTCAAATCCAGGAGCCAGGAGGTGTTGTAATCATGTTTCTGCCTGGGGGGATGATCATGCTTCTGCCTGGGGAGGCAGGTCTGGGGAGAGCCTTGTGCCAAGGCCCAGGATTTGCTGCAATTCCTGTCCTGCTCAGACGAGCTGAGCACTTGAACTAGAACTTGTGAGAAATAATCAGAAAGCAGTGGCATTTCTAGGGACTGACCTCAGCTTCTTGGTAGACTCCACTTTCTCAGCTACAAGTCCATCCTCATCTAGTCAGTAGTAAAAGCTCCTGAGGAAGGCTGTTGGTACTATGTGTGAAGGAGGAAATGTTACAGGGTCTGTATATTTATTTGGCCCACATACAGGCTACATCACTGCTACAAAAGGTTGATTGCAGAGGGAAGACAATGCTCTGCTTACTTTTAGCCAGCAGAATTTTGGACAGAGTCTGTTGCCTTCCCTTGATGACACAGTGCTACACAGTGAAAGTTATTTGACTGGGGAAAAGTAGGTGAGTAACCTGGGAAGGAAGCAAGAGGGAAAAATGTCCCATTGCTTTGAAAAGCTCTTTACCCTTCCAAGTAGGAGCTAATAAAAAATCCTGGAATTAGTTATTGAATCCACTGTTAAATCCTTTGTAAATGGGGTGCATTGCATGTGCTATCTTTTACTCTCTATTTCATAACTGATGAAAAGACCTGTATTAAAAAAACTTTCAGAGAGGATTATGCTCATGATGCCATCTCTTTAAACATCCATCACAAAGCATGACTCAGCTGAGAGTTAGACCCTCAAACAATGCAGTCTTTGGAAAGGCTTCCTCTTACCCCCAAGTGGAAGAAGTTGGAAAGGGAAATGCAGAAGAGACCCTCACCTTCTGCAGGCATGCTGTGAATATTTCTAATGAGCTGCATGTTTTTCTTCTCTCCTTTGAGCAGACGTTTCCCTAGAAACCATTTTTCTAGTCATTAAAATCACTGATCATAGGTAGGTTTACCTAGTACTGCTGAAAATGCTTTAATGGCCTCAAAACATAATGACAGGTTGGGTGCCTCTGACTGTTACTGGAAAGAAAACAGTGACAGAAAGTAAATAAGACCACTGGAAAAGCAAAATACTTGGAGACAGAGATTTTCAAAGATCCCTTGCTTTATGCAGGCTTCCATTGTTGGATTATCTAGCTGGCCAATGCTGCCCCTGTCTCCAGCATTATTTGGAGTCACAAAGCCACATGTACACGTGGTCACCAGCCACAGCAAAGCTGCTTTGTGCTGTGCCTACGACTGGGACTACACCACTGTCCCAAGAGTTGCCGAGCAGACTGCATGGCACAATGCTCTTTCCATGATACAACAGTTTCTTCTACCTGTAACTACAGACTATTATTCCAAATAAAGTAGGGACTTCAGAATAAAAAATAACATTTTATAGTCACACACTTTTCCAGAAAAAAAATTATTTAGCCAAGTGTGTCTCTGCAGTGTCTCTTTGTCATTACCCACCAAGTTAAACTTCCTCTATTTCCTTGTCTGGAAATCAAACCACTTGCTCAGATACAAAGTAGCCTATGTTGCACCACCAGTTATATAAAAACATTGACTTGATCAAGTACTAGGTATTTTCTTTTGTTTTTTTTCCCTAATATGGAAGAGCTGGGGCTATAAAAGACCTATCCTCTTTTTCTTTCTAAGCAATCATATAATTTGGATATATTTTGTCATTTAAGAAGAAACACGATCCAAGATAAAGCCTTGATTGACTTCAGGGCCATGAATAAATGAATGTGACATTTGAGACTGCACCAGTTTGTCAGTCCAAATCTGGCCTGCCTTACTTAATTTATTCATTGTCACCTACCAAGAAGAGATCAGCAGCTATGTTCTACGTCTGTGAATTCTTCTTCACTGCCTGATTTTTTCTGTAAATCCATTCTCTGTATGATCTGAAAAATGAGTAGCAGCATCTTCAAGAAATAGCCAATTGCTTGGAGCAAGACTTGGTCAAAAGACACCAAGAGGTCCGTGCACTCACATATTTGCCTACCCGTGCTCTGTTGCCACGAGCATTAGTCTAATTAAGCTGAGAGTCAGATTGATTCAACACTATACCCTGAGTAAACTCCTACCAAATTCAATTTTCTCTCACTGCCATTCAAAAGTTTTAGATGCACGAGGGAGTTTGACTGATACTAGTTGAGGCAATGCCTTAATGTACTGCGTTACTTATTTATTCCACCCACCCTTCTCAACTTTTTTGGCTGTTTACCCAGAAAAAAGGCATAATCTTAATTAAGACTGAATTAGGGGCAGAATGAATTCCTGCAGGCTATTACACAGTGTGTGATATAAAGCAGCAAATAAACAAGCATGCTGCACACCATGTCTGTAATTACTGTGCTCAGCTGCACAGTGCAGGTGAACTGGCGTTGACTTCCCAATGCCCGCTCTCTGCAGCATCCTGGCTTCCTCTGCTGCACTGCAGGATCTGGAAATCCTTCCTGAGATGGGTGGCTCATTTCAGGGGACTTTGGTGAACATCACTTCAGCTGGAAGATCTTTCTTCCTCATGACTACTGGGTGAGAGCTGGCAGGAGAACATCTGGCACTGGTACATCTCTGAACCACATATCAGGGCTCAGGGTGTCTCTTAGAGGAGCAGGTTCACCTACAGCTGCTGCTGGTGTAACTGGTTTTGCTCCTGACAGATGGCAACTGCTCCACTTTTGCAGTTTGTGCACTCATCCAGAGATGCTGTGAGACCAATAATACCCCTCTGGGAGAGAATATTTTTCTGTTTCACATTACTGTGGGAAGCAATGCAATTTTTTTTGGTCTTGACCTGGTTTTGGTGCAGCATATGCAGCACACATTTCAGTTGTAGAAGTTTCTTGTGTCAAATTTCGTATACTGCATAGGTGAAAAGAACTTGGGGATGTGTTCCTATACAAATACTGAAATACGTAATTATAGCACCTTGTTGTCTTTGAGCAAGTAGTCAAATGGCTTTGGGCCCTGAATTCTATTTTCAAGATTGACCCTATTAACTGCTGTATTGCCAAATTTAAGAATTCCTAACAAAGTTCTCCGATCACTCATTTTTGTTTACCAAATTTGATTATTTTGTTTGCCAAACTGAATTTGACTTAAAATTAAACATATCTATATCTTCTTTCAGTCCAGTGCAGTTTTCAGGTGTTTTCATCTAGTCAAATGCAAGACAACTCACTTTTCAGTTATTTAATTAATTAATCAGTCATGTCTCATTGTTTATATTTCTGCTCTATACGATTTTGTAACCAAAGTCTCTGGGTAAGGACTCTGCAGATTGTTTCTTTCATGTAATTACTGTCAGATTTGATTTTCCATAGTAAGCCACACAGGCTGCCTGTGGACAGCAAGCTGAAACAGCACTGATTTTTGCAGAGCTCCACCAGTGAGGTAGTGTAGTGGTAGGTATATAAGTCCATGATAGATAGATAGATAGATAGATAGATAGATAGATAGATAGATAGACAGACAGATAGATAGACTGATTTACCAATAAATAAAATAATATGGTTATATGGGATAGATACGTTACTATAACTAAAAAAGTAGGCGAAGTAAATTAATTTCATATAAGAGATTAATTAGCTTTTCTTCTTCCACTTTGTCATCTGGTGTGACAGTTAAAAAGAGAAAATCAAAATTTACACTAAATTTCTCACTGACAAAATTTATATTATCTGCCTAATTTAAAATATTTTAGCAACACCTGCATAATGTGCTTTCTGAATAATATCAATATTGACACTGCACATAGCATAAAGGCCTTTTTCTCTGTTATTTGGCAACTTTAAAATTATCTTAGGGAGGAGGAGGGAGGGACATTTTCTTTCAATAAACTCTCAAAGGTGAGAATTCAGACAGCTACAGAAGAAGATCTTGTTAAATCAGCGTAGTTCTGAATGAGGAGTGAGAGTTAAGGAGTTTTAATGTCTGCTTGCTTCCTTGCAAGGCTTGCTTTCCTGCTAGGCTGACTCACAACAGCCATCCACCAGGAAGACTGCTGCCTCAAGAACCATTACAATGAAACCATGGGACTCCTACAAAGAATTTACTCTGTTGGAAAAATCCCCTCTTGGAACTACTATTCCTTCCTGGAGACTCGCTTGACTTTTCATTGCCACAGCAGGAGCAATTCTTTTCCTCTCAATTCCTTCCCTGAAACTCTAGCTGTGAAAATGAAGAGACTGGCTGCAGAGGAGGCTGTGGATGCTCTCACTCTGTAGCACAGAGAGGATTGCCATCCTGAATTTTCTGCCACTGTACCAATTCAGTTTTCACAATGGTGGATATATAGGGGAAGTCCTGGAGACGTTGTAGATAGAAGAAAGGGAAATTAATTCAGCTGCAAAAATGCAAGATTTGGACTGTGAAAATAGATTACTTTCACTTGGATCAAACTTTTAATTTTCATCTCACTTAAATAAACCAAAAAGTCACCTGACTGTAAACATTCCTTTCAGCTCTTCACAAAATTCCTTCTGTGCTCCTAAAAGAAAAGAACGACTGGATTCACAAAAGAAATGAGTGAGTGGCTGTGACCTTTACACTGGTGTGGTCAGAGGAAGAACATCAATAATGAGTGTTTTATCAGACTCAGAGAACTTCCTTCAGGTATCTAAAAGAGTATTCCAGTGTCCTAGACAAATCCAGCCTTCCTTCCTGTTTTGGTTCCAGACATACGGATGGACAGCCACACTCTGCTACACAACCCTTGTTCATCTCAGCTTTTTCTTATTCTTCCTGAAGCTTCCTGAACTAATGGGAGACACAATTAATGGCCACTATGTCCTTGTAGTACAGGATGGACATCTGGGCTCCAAGAGTAGCATCACTCAGTTGCCTCCCAACACCTTGATCACACACAGTTTGTGCCATACAAGTTCTCTAGTGAGCTGCTTACTGACCAGACTGCACAGTTCTTAAGGACTTTCTTATGTTATCACAGAATCTTAGAACTGTTTGGGTTGGGAGAGACCTCAAGGATCATCATTTCCAACCAGTGCCATGGGCAGGGACACCTTCCCCTAGACCAGAGTGCTCAGAGTCCTGTCCAGCCTGGCCTTGAACACTACTGGGAATGGGGCCTCCACAACTTCACTGGGCAATCTTATGGAGTTGTGGAGGGAACAGCTTCGCTGATGCTGATGTTCATCCAGTGGCTGGTGGGCTCCCTGAGTTACCCACAGTAGGATATATCCGTGTAGCTAAAAAATTGTGCTGCATATAGAAATAATGTCTGCAATGATTTCGTATTGTGTAACACTTTCAACGGTCAAGAGATTTATGAAAATACCTGATTTTTTTTTCTGAATATTTGATTACAAGGGTACAGAGTATGAAATAGCTGCAAAGTACTCTAATGCTTTTAGCAGAAGGCAGCAGTGGCATATAAAAAAATCAAAATGTGGCAGGAAGCACTGACAGCCTTGCAATTTGAGCATTATACAGGAATGCCAGCAGCAGCATAATTGCTTTTTTTCTAGTTTTTGTTTGGTCCCCATGCTGGCTCATAGTGTTAATCTCCATATGACTTTTTTGTTTCTGAAATCAAGTAAATAAAAGAAAAACAAGGCTCTGAAGGTACACACACCAGTTTTACTCGTGTAAATGCAAGAGGAGGAAGGATTATGGAGTGATATGTAATATACTTAAAGTTGGTCTGAAGCTATTTTGCTTCTACTTGGTGTTAGGGGAAAATAATGTAATTCCTATTCCCTTGGTTAGAAAAGTAAAAAGAAGTTAAACAGAAATATTTTGAAATCTGTTGAGCATTTAATACCATTAGACTTGAAAAATGGGGTTAGTGCACCAACTTATTATGAATTAAATTCAGATTTATTTGTGAAAATAAATCAAAGAAATAAGAATATAAAAATAGTTTTCCTTGAACTTTTTTTTTTATTCCATTACTTCTTTCCCCCCCACCCACTCCTTTATTTTTCCCTAGAGGGAGGTTTGCAGATAGCTTTGGTTGATTCCTACATGAATTTTGATGACCAGAAAGAGTGATGGAGCAAGCCAGACAGATCTCTCATGAGGATATCAATGATGCTCTGTAAATTCTCCAATGTTTCTTTTACTTTAATTTTTAAAATAAACTGTTTTTTTTTTTAAAGGAACTCTGCCATCAAAGATATTCTCATTTCAATGAGTAAATAAACAACTATGAACACATTTCTTAAATATGAGTCATTATACACAGGCAGCTGTCAATGTGAAGCTGTTGCTGCCAATTAGGATGCAGAGACTGAACCTCACCATCTGAATGCATGAAACTCGCAAACTCGGTATGAGCCAGCATCTATTAAATATTTTATAACTTCCACAATTTTAACATTTGGGTAAAACAACTGTTCAGTTACCCAGACTTTATAGAGTTCACCTTGCAGTGCTTATGAATGCCTGTCTCAAAGACAGACTTTCAGCACTATTGTAAATTTTTCATTAAATTTGGATAGCTGAACTTTTCCTGTCTCAGTGCTGTTCTGGTGAGACGCTGCTCCACTGCCATTTGGAGACCAAACCAATCATAAGCACATGTGAAAGGTTATACAGAACTTCTTAAAGCAACAAGCTGAAATTCTCCAGAAAGGCCACAATTACCCACATCCTTCATGTTCTCCAAATCCAAACGTTCAGATGAGAAAAAAAGAATCTCCTTTTTTATTAATAACCCTGTTTTGAATTCCACAGCAACTATAGGAAAGGAATTCCATGTGCCAGGTGAAAATGTGTTATTACCTATTATTTGTTTTGAATGTGCTAACATTACACCTGTACGGTGAGACATTCAGAGTAATGGGAGTTTATGACCATAAATGACTCCCTTGTTTTCCACCCTGGTGTCACTTCTCCATTTGGAAATCCCAGTCTCTGGTATTTCTTCTGCCCTTCTCTACACCTCCTGTTTCCCTGTCTATGGTGGACCAATTAGGAAGACAAATGGTGCCCAAGGTACGAGCACATCTACAGTTTAAAGAGGAGCAAAATGATGGTTTGTGTCTTGCTTATAGCTCCTTTCCTAGTAATTGCCACCTTTCTGTTTATCTTCTGAGTGCTCAGCTGTTGAGATATGTGATCTCTTTTGGACTTCAGCAAAACTTTTGATATTGTCTCTCACAGCATCCTTCTGGACAAAATGTCCAGCACACAGCTGGAAAAATACATCAGGAGATGGGTGAGCAACTGGCTCATGGGTCAGGCACAAAGTGTTGTAGGGAATGGGGTGACATCAGACAGTGACCTGTCTCTAGTGGGGCTCCACTGGGCCCCATCCTCAGCCCTGTGCTCTTCAACGTCTTCATAAATGACTGGACACAGGACTGGAAGGGATCCTGAGCAAGTTCACAGCTGATACAAAACTGAGAGGAGCTGTTCACTCCCTCCAAGGCAGGGAGGCCCTGCAGAGAGACCTCCACAAGTGAGAGGCCTGGGCAATCACCAACCACCTGAAGTGCAACAAGGGAAAGTGCCCGATTCTGCACCTGGGATGGGGCAGTCCTGGATGCTGGAAAGGGGAAGATGGAGAGCAGTGCTGTGGAAAGGGAGCTGGGGGTCCTGTTTGATGGCAAGTTAAACATGACTCAGCAGTGCCCTGGCAGCCAGGAGGGCCAGCCCTGTCCTGGGGACATCAGGCTCAGCATCACCAGGCAAGGGAGGGGATTGTCCTGCTCTGCTCTGAAGTGGGGCGGCCTCAACTCCAGAGCTGGGGACAATTCTGGGTGCCACAGTATGAAAAAGACATGAAACTGTTAAAGAACATCCAAATGAGGGCCACGAAGACGGTGAAGGGTCCGGAGAGAGGAAACCTTGTGAGGAGTAGCTGAGGTCCCTTGGGCTGTTCAGCCTTGAGGAGACTGAGGGGAGACCTCATTGTAGTCTACAATCCCCTTGCAAAGGGGAAGCAGAGAGGCAAGAACTGATATCTTCACTTTGTGACCCGTGACAGGACTGAAGGAAATTACATGGAGCGGAATCAGGAGAGGTTTAGATTGTATATCAGGGAAAGGTTCTTCGACCAGAGGGAGGCTGGGTGACAGAACAGTCTCTCCAGGGAAGTGATTATGGCACCAACCCTGACACAGTACAAGAGGTGTTTGGACAACACTCAGGCACATGGTGTGGCTCTTGAGGATGGCACTGTGCAGGGCCAGGAGTTGGACTTGATCCTTGTGAGTCCTTTCCAACGCAGCCAATTCCATGATTCTGTGTTGATATGGGCTAGTGACTGCAGCCATCTTTCACAAGGTCACTTGGCTTAAGGCTGCAGCACCTTCCCATTGGAGAACAGATTGGTGGATTGCCAGAAAACAGAGAAACTCAGAGCACATAGGCCTAGTGAATTTGAACTGAACACAGAAATACTTTAAGTCTTCAAACAAGGGTTATACAATACCCAGTGAAAACTTTCACTCAAAGTTGATAATGCCATTATCGATTGCTGATGAAATAACCTTCCTCAGACATGAAGCTTTTCACACTGGGGTGAACAGAGTCCTACTAGGAGAACAGTTCAGCATCATCTCCCATGTAGGTGCAACATGGCAAATCCTGCAGCTCTGGTACCCTGGGACTGGTTAACTCAGACCATTTCTGTCCCAGCATCATAAAGAATCCTTAATTTCTAAAAAGCCAGAGGATATGCTTAATGAAGTAGAGGAGGCAAACTGACAGGAATGTTGGAAATGGGTGGAGAGGAACCAGCGGATCGCGAGCAGAGTTGGCAGGCAAGGAGGCTGGCCATTAGCCAGAGGGAAATAGAGTGGAGCTGAGTGTTGGCTGTGGCCAGCTGGTGAGAACAAAAATGGAGCACAAGGAAGTGCTAAAATCACAAGCTCAGGCAAGACAGAATTTGATGTAGAAACTCAAGTTACTCTTGAAGCAATAAACCTTAAAAAAAATAAGCAACCCTGCCAGTGCCGTACGTTACGGTAAGTGGGTGAGACATAGAAAATCCCTTGGACACCCAGGCCTGTAAGCAAGTCCAGAGAAGTGAAAGCTTTTCCAGGAACAAAGACCAGATATAAAACAGCAGAGAAAAAAATAATTGTTTTTACAGAAGGACTCAGGGGACTGAATTTTCCCTGGTTTGCCTTTCATCATGAATTAGAAAAAGTAAATTTTAGGTTCTTCTGAAAAATAACATTGTGCATCGATATAAACAGCTACGCACTCATGAAATTATTGCATTTTCCTTTTTAATGCCAAGTTCCAGTCCCTCCCAACCTACAATGTTTTCTCTCACTAACCTGCCACCAAAATCACTAAAAATTACATACATAAAAATTTCAGATTTTCCAGTATTTTTTGTGCATTGTGAAGCTCTGCTAAAGCTGGCAGAAGGCTTGCCTAGCTAAGAATGAAGATATTTCAGATCCATTAATACTTTTGTAGGTCTTCTTTGAGGATTATATTCTCCTGACTAGAGGAAATTCATTATTTAACTTGATAAAAACTCGCCTCTTGTTGATTCCTGTTATTTCACTGAAGGAATCCACATGCTTCGATCAAGCCTTTTTACTGGTTTGCAGAGAGGGGATGGCAGGGCGTGTGTGTGTCTGTGTGTATGCATGAAACAAAATGGATTATGAATTTTAAAATTGCCAATTATGTTGCATCACACAGCTCAGAGCACTGGCACAATGATGAACCCCAATCCAGATTTTTCAGTTTAAATGGCTTTACATTCAAGCAAGCAAATTAACCATAAAATAAAGGGGGGGTTTTACAAAATATCCCAAGAAAGAATAAACTGCAGATAATAAGCACCAATCTGGTGTTGAATGCTGCCCAAGATACCAATTGTTTTAAGTCACGACAAAGACAGCTGAATGCTCATCTTGTGGGTATAGAGCATGGATGATTGCTTGCCATGAGTATCTTCTCTCACAAATAACAGTTTTTTCGCTCTTAATTTTCTGCTAAATTGGAAGCTAACTGCTTCCCACATTGTCGTCGGAGCACCTGCAGCTGTGCTGGATTTCTGCGCACCATTTCTTTTAGGTAAAACAGCACTCCACTTCCTTGAGCTCATCATTATGTTTATGTCTTCCTTTCATTGCACTGCCACACTAATGATTCAGGCAGGCTGGTCAGTCATTAAGTGACAAGCAAATGATACCATATGCAACGTGTGACTAATCGGTCTGAACAAATGAAATCACAGACTTGCTTTTCCCATCATTCATTTCACAAACAGCAGCAATGTGGTGCACAGCAGGTAGTTCAGTTAAAACCAGCCTTGTAAAACAAATTTCCCGCAGCCCTTTAAGTGCACTGTGATGGATTCAATGCTTTAGCAACCAGATGATGCCCAGGGGAACGAGGGATGGTTTGGGCGAAGGGAAGTAGGGAGGAGGAGAAATGCTCTGTACATACATTACAGTAATTAAAGGTTTAGTTACCTTATTGGTTTGGGCACTTTGTTTGTATGGATCACGGGAATGACTACTGGATTACCAAACCCAAAACATACATAATATACCCAGTGCTTATCAAGACAGAATACACAGCTCTTTAACTGAAAGTTCCCCAAAGATGCATATTTTATGCAGACCTAAGCAAAATTATCTCTCATAGCCATAGTGGAAAGACATAAATATGCAAAAGTAGAACTTACATATTTTTTCTCTGTGCCTGAGATGTCTTTCACTGATTTTAATGAGATACTTTTCCCAGCAACACTACCATTAAAATATTTAGTACTAAATGTATTTAATATTTATATAAAGAAGTATAAAAATTAAACCATGTAAAGTCAAACATACACAAATAATGCCATCTGCTATCATTAAATATTTGCTAATATTAAATTAAGGCCCTGAGTAGCCAAAGCCATTTTCTAACTGGCTAGATGAACTGGGTTTTTGGTTTTTTTTTTTGTTGTGGTTATATGCTAGTTCAGAGTTACATGCTGCCCATATCTCACTAAGAAGGTAACAAAAATAATTTTGAGTTTAATGTATTAGCTTCTTCAGCATGAACATCAAGAGCAGTCTGTTCTAAGTCTGTTCCTCCCATCCTTTACTCAAAACTACTTTTCAGACCTGAAAAAAAATGAAGAATAAAAACAACTCAAACCAATCTAATTTTTTTTTTAGGGCAAATACACCAAGAAAAATCCAAGAGCATAGTAAAAAGTAGAGTATAGATACATTCACTTAGCCCAAACCAAGGCTTTGTGGAGTTAAAATCATGGCTAATGAGAAGACACAAGTTGGATTTCTCAAGTTGCTCATGTACCATTGACAGGAGCCTGGATAAGAAAGAACAGGACTCATTCATCTTCCAGCATATATGTCACTCCACAGATATTTCCTCAAACCTCGTGGAAATATTTGCATAATTAGAATGCAAATCCAATTCTTAACGAGGATCAAACAGTCAAAGGGTACTCCCTTTTGACCTTCTTTGTCAAAGTAGCTTTGTGGGTTTCTGAGTCACTGACAGTTCAGGGCCTGAAGAGGAGGAATGCTCACAGATCCATCCTCAAGAAGTAAAAACACAGTGGGAGCAGGTGGCAGTTTTTGCACAGCACACAGGATGACCACCTTCCACAGCATCCTTCTGTGGAGAGTACGAAACGGAGCTCATGGAGACAGAATACTTTGGGTGGTTTGCAAAACAGGAACAAGCAAGGGATGTATTCATTTGTACTTATAAATCTGGAAATTAAATGTGCAGCATGACTTTATGAATAGGGATGTGGTCCAGCAAAACACTAACTTACAGTACAACCTTGGAGTCCTGGTGGACAGTGAAAATGTAGTTGCCTACGCAGCGTACCACCACTGGCAAAAGGCCAATGTGACCTGTGTCTATTACAAGAAAGAGCTATCACAGAGCTGTAGAAAAGTCAGATTTTTTTCCTTACTGACACACTACTTACAACTCTATTACAACTTGAGATTCATGTTGATGCATTTGTAATGATCAAACAAGCGCCCTGCAGTCAAATCTGCAGACAGCACAGTCTACATATTCACAGAGCAGATAAAAGCCTAAGGTGCTGCTTAACAAGCTGTGTAAACATCTATAGAAGAACTCTGAGGACAGCCAAAACAGACCAAAACACTCATCAGTTCAGACAAATATCACCTCTCCAAAAGTACCAGACATGGACAACTGGAAAAGAGGTTATGAGGACAGAATTTATACTTCTTTCTATAGTCTCCCACCCTAAACCCATTTTTAGTTCCTCATGTTTTACTTTTTAATGCCTCATGTTTCTATGCATTTAACAATCAGACATGCATTTCTCTCTCATGAATATGTTCAATGTGCTGTAGAATAGTAGCAACAAAGTAGCAAAGACAATAGATCTGATCCAAATAGGTAAGATCGAAAAGCTGGAAATAGAAGCTCAACGTATTTAGGGTATGGATTTTGCAGTTGGAATAACTAAAAATTGCAATGTTGCAATGAGGTTTGTTGACCACTAATGTATCTTCAATGAATTTGACAAATACCTGCAAAAATTTACTCTACTTTAAAGGGCTTTTTAGGCAACCAGCCTTTATAACCTCAGAAGTCTCCACGTGAGCTAAAGATGTACTGCCTTGGTTCTGTTTATTGATGTCACTCTAGCTCTACACAATTTCCACATGGTCTCCAGCTTGTGCTATAGTTTGTAAAGATGCCTTTCAGAAATCAAACATTTCTGCAGCAGTTGTTTATGGGTTTTGTTTGTTTGTTTTCCCAGAGTTGCTGTTCATTTTTTAAGCCATTGCAAAAGGGAGAAATAATACCCACTGCCTGTTTCTAACACTTTATTTTTTTATCATGCCCAGAAGGTTCTGACACAGGATCCTCTTCAGATCCTTTTCCTTCAGAGAAAATAGAGGCATGAATATCCCAGTTGTAACAAATATGGGATTTCATAAAGGGTCACATCCCATTCAATATAATTTAGTGCTTTTCTGCATATATGTTTATCCACATATTTATTGCTATCTAGTACAGATTGCAACAGAATTTTGTCGGACCAGGATGTACCTTTTACACATCTTGCATCTCTGAAGAACCTTTTAAATCTTTTACAGAATAGAGAATGATAAAATTGGACAATATGATGTAAAATTTATTTTTAAAACCTTTAAAACCGGCACTGCAAACTAATAATCAATGCTCAGATATTTCCTAGTGACTTTTGTTTCTTTCTTTATTTTCTTCTAAATACTGCCATTAAAAAGAAGAATTACAGCGGAAGATGCCCCCCATGGCTTTCTGTCAGATGCTATCTTATTTGTAAATACTTTTTGTGGTTTAATTATTCTCTTTCTTGTTATTTTTTCGCTTGGTTAAAGAACAAGCCTCCAAATTGTTCTGCGATCTTTGTACATATGCAGATGAGATTCGGAAATTAAGAAAACTTGCATTAGCTACATAATTAAGTGCATAAAGAGGTCTGCCACACTTTTTTTTTTGGCTGTTTTTATTACTTACAAACACGTATAATATGAAACATTTGGGGATTTTAGGATTTAAAGAAATATTTTTATCAAAAGCCCTACTAACATCAAGTTGTGTAAGCAAGTGATAAATTGCTGCTTTAGTAGAAAAGCTTTTAGCTTTTCAGTCCCACTGCTCCTGTCCATTTGGCATTACACCTTAATGAAATATACAGCTGTCTTTACTTATGGCTGGTTTTGTACGAGCATCCCTGGAGTGTGCTGTACAAAACTGAGGTCACGAGCAAGAAGACGGTAAAAGGAACAAATCAGACTGTACACCCGGGACTGGGAATGTCACACTGCTTGTTCCTAAATGTTATGAAACCTTTCAGACCCCACAGAGGATTTTAGGAGTGTTTGAACGCAGAGCTGCTATGGTACAGTTTGTCATAGAGTTACCACTGCACTAATCCTGCAAACAGCTAGGAGAGGAAGTTGCTTGATTCTCCTCTCAGTGTGTGCTGTCTATATGTGTCAGGAGGCTCAAGGATGGAAGTCAGCCCATTAACACAGAAGACATCCTCCTCTTAGAGTGTGTTCACAGGAAGTGTTGAGCAGGGCATGTAGATAATCTAATTTATAGAAGTGACAGTATTCTTTAGCAAACTTGCTGTGCAACAATCCAGTTCCTAGCCTTTCACAAAAAGAAAACACTTGTTTTCTTTGATTTTTTTTTTACTAATGTATATATATATTGGACATATATATAGGTTTTGCGTTATAGCATCTAATTAACAAAAGTCCATCAATTATACTGAAAACTGACATAATTTTTCCTAAATACTGCAGAATTTCCCTACTGCTGGTGTGTGACATTTTTAGAGAGCAGCAGGTTGGATCTGAAAGCACATTGCAGGGTTTTTGCTGTATTAAGGACAGAAAATAAACCAAAGGAAGCAGTTCAATTTCCAGTGCTGTCTGCAAACATCGCCCTGCCAAATTTCATGGAAATGGGCAGAAGGTTTGATATGCAATACTAGAAGGAAAATCTCTCCAAAAATTAGACATGCCAGCAAAATATCTCTTAATTTTCTCCTCTTTAAAGAAAATATATTGTCCTTGCTTTCCTTCTCCCTGCAAAAAAATACCCTTTCTTTTTCTCCTCTCCTGACACCCTTTAATTAATGCTCTTTTTTAGGTGGCACTGTGCTCGGTGGTTGTGTGGCTGAGGGGATGCCTACCCCTGCTGAGGGCTGAGGCACCCTGTGGAGCACCAACAAAAAGCCCCAGCACCCACCCCAGCTGGGCTCCTGAGAAAGCTCACCCTTTTTCTGTAAGAGATGTGAGAGAGCCTGTGTGTGCCAAATTAGGAGAGGGAGGAGACATACACGTCTAGAGGCAAACACAGAACACCTCCAGCAAAATTCAGAGTGTTGTAGGAGTTGCTAATCCTAAACGGGATGTTATCCTTGCCAATCAGCTGGCGTGCAAACACTGACAATGTTTCTCAACCAAGGCCACCACCACACTGAAACAAAATGAACAGAAGATGCCAAACAGGTGTGGGACTTGCTGCCCAGGACCTTGCCTGTGCTTGGGGCTGCCTGGGCATCCACCACGTGCTGTGGGAGACCAGTAACCTTGGAGGAGGGAACAGGCCAACAGGGCTGTGTAGCCGGGGAGTGGAAAGTGTCTTGAGTTTCAAAAACTAAATTTCAGCAGTGAAAGTGTGAAATCTAAAAGGCACTTGATCAACACCTAACTCACCTGGATTGTTACTTAAAGTTAACACCATATAAAATTTCAGGTAGCAACCATGGCAGTAACTTGCTCCTGACACTGCATCTGATGTGTTAACGTGAAATTCCATTCAAACAATGCTTTCCTCTCAATTTTCTTTCAGCTGAATTCTCATCATACCAGGTACATTCAAGAGGGTGCACGTCACTGAAATAGAGATAAAACCCAGGTGATGCTGCTTGATGTGCAAGGGGACACCTGTTTACCTGGTGCACAGTGGTGCAAAGCCTTCAGAATTCTATCACATATGACTAAAATTGTAAAGTAATCTACATTTTAATTGTGCAATCTGGAAAATAAACACACAAAAAAGATCTGAACTAACACTAATGTAGTCAGTCAAATTACACAGGAGAAAAAAATTCCTGAGGATATATAGAACAGAGCCTAAGTTCTTAGTTTTGCTCTCTTAAAATAAGGAAGCACTCACTGACTTGTGAGAAGTTTTAGGCACACTAATCTAAAGCTTTTCACAGGTTTCAGGTAGATGAAATTGTGTTAACAGAGCAGAGCTGCCCCGACACTCTGACACCTGTGTGCTGGAAGAGCTGCATGGTACAGGTTGTGTACACAGAATTATACAGCCCATATTCCCATTGTACCCTGTGTTGTATCCTGGTGTGTGTTCACCCTGTAACACCCTGTGGATAGCTGTTTCAACACTGAAACCTTGAGTTAACCTCATGATATCTGATAATTATTGCACCAAATGTGAAGGAATCTGGATGACTTTCCACTCTTAAACACAGTTTAAACAAAGCTTCATGCCATTTTCAGTAACCCGACAAAATGGTAGATAATGACTTTGCATGATGCCTTCACAGAAAGCAGAAGCGCAGAGGATTATTTCAGGATGTATGGGGCAGCTGAAGGGCTGATCTGTGGTGAATACCCTGCTCTGAGGTTCAGAGGGCAGAAATTCAGCTCCCAACTCTGCCATACCCTGCAAGAGAGATTTTCAGCTAAAAATCAATGCCAATAAATTCCCAGATGCTTTAAAATTAGGGCTTGCTTCCAAAGTCAGTGCTGGCTGTCAGCTGCAGGCCCTGGGGAGGGCATCTCCTGAGCAATGTGGGTGCAGACCACACGCAGCACAGGAAGCTGAGGGCTCAGGCTCCTGCCTCCCACACCCCCCAGCAGCTGGTCTCAGGCACCCTGCTAAAAATTGAGTGCCATTGCCCCTCACACACCCCACAGCAGCTGTGCTCCAGTTAGAGAGTTAATGAACCTGCTCCAGCAGTGCCAGTGCTCCTCACCCAGCACCTGCACCACGAGAATGTAGTGGCTGGAGAGATGAAACAGCAGGTTTGTGTTGTGTTTCCTCCTCACTGGAAAGGAGATCAAAACCATATCTTACACCTCTTCACATCCTGCCTGGCGTGAATGGGATGCTCTTCTACTTCCTCTGATGTCAGAGGGAAAGACATGAGATTTGACTTTGTGGTCTAAGTCCTTGGACATCACCTGGGACTGGGGAGTCCTGGAAGTTTGACCTGATGTCCACAGGACCTAGAACAAGAGCCACTGAACAAATACAGACAAGAGCTTGGAGCACAGGAACCAAGCTCCAGGCTCCCCTTACTGCTTCCCAACACACAGCCAAGAGCCTTTAGCGGGATGCAGAGTCTGGCTCCCTCTTGTGCTCTCTCCTTTTATCAAATTCATTTAGGAAATACAATGCAATGGAATATTTTTAATTTGTTGGGCCCTTGAGCTGGACTCCCCATTTTTGCCTCCATGATCTTGAAGCCATTCAGGTGAGGAATTCAACTTCTCACTCATTTGGGCAAGCATGCTTTTGGACAGGAAAAAAAGCCACCAAAAAAATGTGAACTAGGATTGCCAAAATGGTTTTCACAGCTTGAGACATGACAGCTCGGGATGCATGTGTACAGACTGGTAAGGAAAGGACTTCTCTGTAGAGATGCCTGCTTCAGCCCTCTGCCAGGTATAGGTCAGGAATTTCCAACGGAAAGAGTCGAAGCAGTAAGACATGACATTTCTAGCGTTTTACAGAAGGTGTCATTGTTGTGCTGTTCCATTTGACAGATTTCTCTCTAGTGTCCAGGATACTGCAAGTCACTGCAGAACATTAATCTTTTTCATTCTCTTTCAGCTACAGTCTATCCCATATTAAGCTCAGGGTTAAATATTTTCTGACAGAGAATTTAACTATACATATAGGCAAATATCACAGGCTAGTCCTCCACTTTGTTTCCTTTTAAGGAGGATTAATCAAGTATCTGTGTGTGTAATCTCACAGAATCTAACTTCAAATCATTCCTAATAAAAGAAAATCTCTGTTTTAACCAAGTGTCAATAAGAAACAGGTTGGAGAGGGTTTGACAGTGGTTATAGAATGTCGCCTGCACTCTTTTGCTACGTCCAACATGCCTGTGCTTGGCAATGCTTTGATCGTGACAAAGACTCCAGGAACAGAGGGTCCCAGGAAGGTGCCCAGCAGCCATCAGGAACCTGCTGGTTACACCTGTTCAGCAGTGTCACACCAGTTATCACAAATACCCCAAATCTCGTGCCTTTCTGAAGGCTGCTTGACATCTCACTCACAGAATTAAAGGAGAGGAAGTCGCTGATGTATAAAAGTAAAGCAAGCCTAAAATACTCCTGCTGTGGTTGCTGAGGGATGACCCAGGATGCCAAATGTCCGTGTGATGTTAGACACTTGTAGCTTAATCACCACAACCTGCATCATCCCTGCTACTAGGATTGCTATGGCTGTACTTAATACTTTTGCTCCAGCACTTTTGCTTCAATTGACCTGCTATGAAGATGCCATTTTCCTAAATCAAATTCTGCCATAGATAGTTACCTCACCCACAAACGATTTTTCACTCCACAGTGAAACAAATGTGAAGCCATGCCATAGAAACAAGGGCAGAACAAGGTCAAGGCCACCTTTACTGGAGAAATATGGGCCACTCAAGATTCTGCTACTGAGTGAAGAGAAAGAAAAGTCTTATCCAGTTCCCTGCCAGAACTAAAATCAGTCTTTCCTTGTGTGCAGCCAGAGTAATGAAATAGTGAATACTGATCCACCCGGTTTTCAAATGCAGGATTTACCTGGCATCTCCCACAGACTGGGCATAGGTACCTAAAACTCACGACAGCCTAACTCTATAATACTGTAAGGCTCTCTCCCATATGAGAGGGGCTGAACAGATATCATCCATGTTTGGAACTGCTCTTGCCCAGGTAAGAGCAGTTAAAATGCACTGCCAGCTCCCAGCTGATGGAACTTAAGCATGGGTAGTCCTCTCTAAAGCAAAGGAGCCCCTAGATGGCATTGTGAGACTCCTCTTGCACTCACCAACACTGAGCTGAGATGGGATATTTCCTGCCTTTTTGTTCCTTTTTATACAAGTACCTACAAATTTGTAAGGGATCAGAAAGGGCAAAAATACCCAGTCATTTTTCTTTAGAAATTAGGTTAAAAACAGTTCTTCCCCATCAATTGTATCACTTGTAAGTTCTTTTGACCACAAGTACTCTCTATGACTCCAGAAGCTACTGCTGGTATAAAGGAGAACACAGCACGAAAGCAAAATTTAGTGGCGTAGTTCCCTAATCTGTCAATCAACTGATGGTGCAGCCCTGTGCACAAGACAGGACACAATTTTCTCAGTGAGGTTACCTGTTTTCTGGTCATAGTAGGCATTTGTTGGCATTCAGCCTGAGATTCTACAAACTAGGAATAAAAAGTAGCCCCCCTTCTTTCGATTAAGTGATTAATAGAAAAAATATATAGAATAAGCTAAATGCTACCAGAGCCCAAACTATTAAGAACTGGTTGGTATTTTGGCAAAATAAGAGACCCAGGGAGTAAACCACTGTCAGTGGCAAGCCATTGAGGAGGATGCAAAGGATCAGACTGGAAATGTGCCTACCTGTGGGCAGTGAGGAGGCCCCACTGTGGGAACAGCCCCCAGGAGGAGAAGGAGGATCTGTGTCTACTGAAGCAGGTTGCTCCAAGGAGCCTAAGGAAGGTGCAGCACCTTTCTCCAGCTTCCAAAGTGCTCCTGCGTTCTTGCAGTTGTGGACTGCATCATCTATCTCCATCCAAGTCACTTTCCCTACCCACAAAACCACCTAATTTCCCAGGACAGGCTTATCCAGCCAGTCAGCCAGCACAGGGAACAGACTAAGCAGCAGAGGAGGAGCAGCTGTAGAAAGTTCACCATCTGGGATGGGCACCCTGCTAAAGAAGAGGAAGATTTTCCAAGCCACACTGATTTCCTCAAAACAAAGAAGTAAATGCCTCCTAGTCCATAGAACAGAGAGCCTGTGTAAGCAACGCCACGGCTGCTCCACCCAGCAGAAAATTGGGCAGTTCTCTGAAGACACAGAGGCTGTGGGCAGCCACCCAGGAGGAGGCTGAGCCCTGCCACCCTTCAGCTTCCAGCTGTCTCCATCAGGCTCTTGCAGCTCTCTCCTTCACTGACTCTTGTACAGTGAGTAACTGGTTTAGTGAGCAGCCCCAGGGGAAGCACCCCTGGTTTGGAAATGCCCAAGGATGGGTGAGGCTCCATCTGGACGCTGCTCTAGGGCCATGGGACCTTGGCCACGTCTCTCTGCCTCTCTCTTTCTGAAGTTTCCTCTCCTTAAAACAGCAAGTCCTTTCTGCCTCCTGGTGCCTTAAACTGGTGAGCAATTTCTATTTGCCTTCAAAGCGCTCTGAGTGGCATGGAATGAAGAAGTCCTATTGAGAGTACCTTTCACTGCTGTCCAGGAGCACTCTTCTTCCCCAGTCCACAAAAGAGCAAGTGCCAGCAGTCCCTGTTACGGACCCCAGGCTGTCACTGTGAACGTAGTTGCAATATCACAGCAAGTCTGGGGAAAGCCCCAGTGAGCTGCACTCACTCGCTGCACCAGAGTTAGGGTAAGGCACAGATACTCATGCTGTGTGTAGCTGAAATATGATGTTTACTATGCAGGGGAGGCTTGCCTCATATAAGACAACAAAATGCTCCTGTCTTATTTATTTGCAGCTTTCCCAGGACACCATGTGGCAGCTGCAGCTGGCTGACTGCAGCTGTGCTCCTGGGGGTACCTGTGATACGGAGAACAGAGCCACACACTATCACCAGCCTGCCAGGAGCACTTGTACAACGGCACCTTCAGAAGAAAACTCGCTCCTTGGGCTCACAAAACCTGTCCTTTGGCTAAACACTGAATTCAGCCTCATGCCATTAACCCAGCAGGCTGGGGATTTGCTTGCTTTTGTCAAACACCCTCAGACAACTTTGCAGCGTGTTTGGAGAAGCTGCCCCAGATCAAATGTTCTCACTACAGCCAACAGCTTTGGACGAGATGCTGACTCCAGGGACTACCGACAGATGAGAAGGCAGCAGTCTTTATTCCCATTAGCATCTGTCCTAAGTGAATGTGCACTCTCATCATAAAGCCTGAAAGTTAAATCCAGGGTAGAATGTGCACAGAAAAAGCTGACCAGATAATCCCATCAGTCCACTTAAACCGGAATCTGAGTCAACAAATCTAACAAAATGGGGTCAGTGGACCACACAGATGACAGAGGAGCCTCTCACTGCTGCATTATGTCCTGCAGTCCCTCAAGGTCATGCCAGCAATTTTGATGCAGAAAACTGACTCTCTGGGCACAGGATTTCACCACTAGATGTCAATGGTATTCTGAGTTTTTGAAAGGGAAGACACCATTAAAAGCAGGTTAACTGGAGGAAAAGTTTGTTCTGGCTGACACTGGCCAACCACAAGTCAGTCAAACTCTTTGCTTTGTCAGGATGCCAATGTACTCTTTGCAGAGCCCGAAATAAGAACCCTGTGTGTCTTACAGTAACATGTGGCTCCAGTAGTTTCTTGTCTGGTTATTTCTGGGAAATTATACCAACCTTCACCATACTACTATCTCTCAATGAAAACCTTAACATTTAGCTGAAGTCTCTCCACATTTGCATCTGTACAAAGCTGGACCGGGTTCCCTGGAGTCACTCAAATTGCTCTGAGGAATCAATCAAGTTTGCAAAATGCACAGAATTAAATTTGATTGACTAAACTACTTCATACTTCTCTGCAGAAACTCCAATTTAAAAGCAAAGTGAATTACCTCACTTAAAATTAGGTAAACCTCATCAACTAAGCAGCAAACAAGGGCCTAAATGAATTTCAGGGATGTGTGAGTTTTCTTCAGATTTGCATGTTATTTTCCCTTAACAGTACTCCCCTGCTCTACCTCTGCTGTGCTGGACTTGTTCAGTTCCTTCTACATCTTCAGTTCATCTTGTTCAGTTCCTTCTACATCTTCTTATGCCCCTCTTCTAGGTCCTCCTATCACATCATCATTTATTTGGACTTAAAAAGTTCCCTCTAACCAACAGCTGGAGCACATAGCTGTAGCCTCAAGCCAAGTTCAATGCTGGCAGCTGGTGTCAGCCACAACAATTTTCATCACTGAGAGTGTGACAGTGCACCCAACAGCTCTGCCTGGTCCTCTCCTGGCACTGCATTATGATGAGAGGGATTGGCCTTGCATGAAGCCCAGTATCAGTAGCAGATAAAGCAGTTCAGGGTTATTTGCTACCTTAAAGTATTTCAGATTGGACAGAGAGAGATCATATTCTGTTTTGTAGTGTAGCCAGAGACCCAGTCTTACAGCACACATCTGGGTATCCTGGGTTTTTAAAACCCAGCAGAAATAAGTAGAAGTTCAACTTGATTTCACACAGACTTTCTAAATGAGAGGGAGACGCACTTATGACAGCAGCTGGCTTTGTTTTGACAAAAGTTTTATCAAGCAGCTTGACATAACTTGAAACTTTTGAGGGCTTTATGGCCTAAGAAATGTCACCTGGAGCTGCTGAGCTGACTTTTTCAGCAGACAAATCACAGTCACTCCCACCAACAGCCACACTTGGCTGGGGGCAAGCCCACAGTGACCTCAGTAACAGCTTCATTGCTCATGAAGCAACAAAATCTCCGACTAGCATTACAGAGAGCTCTCACAAATGTTTGTCAAGAGCCTCCATAACTTACCCAAGAGGTGCTTGATAGGGGGCTTGATCCTCTCCATCCTTTTTCATTTCTAGGTCTGAAACATGCCTGTTTACATTTGCTAGTAAATTCCCATCCAGCAATCCACAGCTCTTTGCTTTCAAGCCGTCTGTCACGGCTGGCAGTACCTCTCTCAAGGGACACCTCACCACTTTGGCTAAATAGATGAGTTCTGTCAGTGCCACTTTTCCTTGCTAAGTAGCACTCCCATCTAGCTCATTTCCTACAGAGGCAGTCCCACACTCAGCTGGGACAATGACAAGACTTTTCCTTTCCTTTATTTTTCTTTATAACCTTATCTTGAGCACTAGCAGTCAATCTGAACCAGCCCTTTCTCTCTCGAAGACAGGAAAGGACTTGAACTGGTGTTAGCAACAGCGGGAGAACAGAACAAAAAGCTGCGAATTTTAGAAGCCCTGACAACTTTCTGCAACTAAGTCTGTTTGAAAGACCAAGAAATGTATAGCCCATCTCCTTGCACAAACCATCTTTCAAGACCTATCTGCTCAAGGCAGGCTGCCCACCCCAGTTACCGTCCTTCAGTGAGGCTTAGCTCATGCGATTCTGCTTAAAGGCATCTTCATGTCTTGTTTATGTACTTCTATAAACTTGTACAACTGAATCACATTTTCAGCTAAAAAGGGTGAAGTTTGGTTTTCCAATCAAATTTTATTCTCAACTATGCTGTTTCATGAAACCTTAGAACCCCCAGGCCTACTCTGACTCCTTACCACAGAGATGAAAGGTGAAACCTGAGGCATAGGAACTAGTGACACTAGGACAGCAAAGAGCACTAAAGGCAGCCCACAAAAGACCTCTTATTAGGAATCAGCCCTGCTTACAAGCAAACCCAGCACTATCCACCTCTCCCTGCAAAGTAACAACTTCACCAGCCAAAAATCCAGAGCAATCAATCAGACCCATGCAGAGAATAAAAAAGGAAGATCTTCCTTCTCATCTGCTGCATTTGAGTGACGTCCCAAATAGCCTCTTCTCTTTCCTAACCCTAAAATTAGTTTTTTTCCCAGAGTTTAGCTGCGTGGTTTCTCAAGGATGGTTGTGTTTTTCTTAATGGGGGGGATTGCCTCTACCCTGAGATTTCCCCTGGGGAAATTGAAGCTGAAAAAGGGTAAAGGAAGTTTTCCAAGGCTTTCCAGATCGTGCTGAGAGGAAAAGTAATATCTTTACAAGCAATTTGATGGGTGAAGGCTGGGTGTTAACGTCTTTGAAATGGGTCTTAACGTCTTACTAACTTTGGGCTGTAGGTTTGTGGCAGATCCCAGACAGCTTTGCTCCTGAAACAAACAAGGGTCTGCACAAGCCTGACTTTCTGAGCTTGGGGTAAAAGAGAAGATTCAAGGGGGCACATGTAGAAGGCAGTCAGGAAGGCTGTTCTTTCCTAGTACTTCAGCCAGTGGGGAAGGGAAAAGGGGAACATGCTGCCGGGAGTGCAGAATAAAAGGAGGCTGCGCCCTCTGAAGCCCCGAGGGAGAAAACCCCGCAGGTGTGTGCCCCAGTGAACTCTCTCCCTTTATTCAAATAGAGTTGCTGGACTCCTCTGTCTCCTTTTTGGACATAAACCTCTGGCACTTGTGGATTTTCCTGACAATGCCTCTTTCCCTCCCCAGCATAGTAAACAGATGAAAAAGCCATGCTGAAGTCCACACAGTTCCCTAAATGCACGTATTTGCATCTCTGCAAGTAAGTGGTAGTACAAACTTCCTGGGGAGATCACCAGCTGCAACTGCTTACCACTGCAATGGGCAGTGAAAATGAAAATTATGCAGACTGTATCACTGTCTTACTTTTAAAGGCTCTGAGGCAGATGCTGCTCAAGCAGCTTAACAGGGGGCTTATGAAATCACATATTCTGTGTTAGAAAGGACCCAGAAGGATTGATCAAAGTTTAACTCTTAAATGAATGGTCCCTACTGGGATCAAACCCACAGCCTTAGCATTGTTACCGCCACACTCTAACCGAGTTAATCTCAGAGCCATCAACAAACCTTCCTCCAGACAGGAGGCAATGCAAGACAACACATCTCTTTCAACAATTGTTTGTTTGGCCCATCTTTGCAGGCCTCCTCAGTCCTCCAGACTTTAAAAACACTGCTCAATTCTTTTACCTCTGATACAACTACAAGCATTTCACAGTATTATTGTACCCCTGAGTGTAAGGTGCCATCCCACAAGTCTCCAGTGTGAAATGTGGATGCTGTAGGAGTGGAAGACTTACCTTCTTTGGATTTTGCTGTTGTATCTCAGTTGCCATCCCATGGCAGAAGACAGCAGGACTCCAGGGCAGAGGCTGTGGGTGGCATGAAAGCCTGCTGGGATGTGAAACACAGCAAATATTTGGGAGGTTTGACTTTCAGGTTGAGCATTTTTTTTCCTCCTGCAGAGAGGAAATCATCTCTACCTGAGGTAGAGCAATTGTCCCCATGCAGGTCAGCGCTGCTCTGCACTGAGGGCTGTGCTGGGCCCGAGCAAACTGCCCCCACCTGCTGCCTCTAGGACCACACAGCTCCTGTAGGAATGGCTCTTCACAGACCCTTCTAATTACTTCAATTAAAGTTCACAGAGTCCCCCAGCAGCTGAAGTTGGAGGCCTTCATTAATCAAGCTCTTTTTGTTGGAAAGGGATAGAAGAGCTCTTATTTGAACAGTTTAGCAAGATGGTCCCAAGGGACAACATCTGTAGCCCAGCAGCCTCTTCTCGTGGCTTTTCTAGCACAACTGGAGCTGTAAGGCAGCTGTCCTCAATTCCACACCCTGCCATTTGCAAATCATCTCTCTTCTAGCTCATCTATTATCGCTCTTCTTGTGAAAGTCTCCCAGCAAGGGCAGTGGAGGGAAGGAGAGCCCTTTCTGCAAAGTTAGCTGCTTGCATGTAGCCACGTTTGTCTTAGAACTGCAACAGCTTTGGAGGTTCTCTCCAGTCTTCTGGGCTACACCATGGAGGGCAGTGGTATCCAATGAAGAAACAGTGATAAACCACTGAGACCATCAATTGTTCAGGTTGTGCAACTGGATCTGGAAAAGTATGTCTGTCTGGAATGTGTCTTTAAACATCATGACAGAGGAGTGTCAACAATTCAGGCTTTTTTAAATATTACAGTCAGAATTCATCCTGTGTGTATACTAACACTAGCATAAACACTTTTAAGGTCAGGCTTAAGACCACTTAAGGTGCAGGCACTCAGAGGATTAAGCACTGCCTATTTGTAAAGCACTCTGAACAGACATCATGTTGTAAGTACCAAGTGTTATTTCTGTCTGAAATGGCCAGGTTTGGCTTGCTGGTTCCCGGGGTTTGCAAGTGGAAAGGAAGGAAGGACAGGGCAAGCCTCAGCTGCTTTACAGTGCACTTGCAGCCCGCCCTGAGCTCTGCCTTCCTGCTGCAGAGCAGCCCAGAGGAAGGAGAGGAAACAGCACCATCAGGGATGACTGATGACAGGGGAAAGCATTTGCTGTCCTCAGTAAGAGGATCAAGTGCCAATAAGCAGACTCCAGAGGATATGAAGATAGATTTACTCCTCCCCTCTCCCACAGGGACTTCTCAGGGTGGCTCGAGGCCCCTCTTTGGCTGTGCTGCGATGACAGGGCACAGCTGAGGCCCCATTAACATCATTCCTGCCTTGAAACATTGGTACCAGCAAGTCCCACTGACCAGAGACAGATGAGCAGCTCTGAAAGGGGTCAGGCTCCTGAGCCTCTGTGCAAGTCTGCATCCATTTCACAAATGCAGTGAGGGTCTGTGGAACTGAACGACTGGGAGTAAAATATTCCACATAGGAACAGTAAGTACGTGTGGTAAAGCATAAAGGCACAGAACCCAGACTTCATTAAGGTAATTTTTGTATTTTGAAAAGCAATATTAAAAAACACTGGAAAATGCAAGAGAAACATAACAGTTGCTTCTACAAGTTTTAACCTTGTATTGCTTGGCCATTTTGACATATAAATTATTGCTTACTAGCTCTCATAAATACACGACACAATAATATGTACAGAGGCATACAAGCATGAAATATGCAAAGGAAAACGTTGGCAACATTGATTCTGGTAAATCAGATTATTTCATACATACCAGGTCTCATGATGGTGGATAACTACTAGCTGTAGTCCCTGAGAAGTCAGGTAAATACCTTGATTTGGGGGTTTCTATTTTATTACTTTTAATGCAAGCTGACACCATTATGGCACTCAAGAGAGAACAGGCAGCTGTTCTTACCTCAGCTCATTGACTTCATCCCAGTGTTTAACAGTGTATAAGATGACAATAAATAGGCTATGCAAATAAATATTACTCTGCTAAAATGTTTAGTATTTACATCTTTCTTTGTAATTTTACAGCAGCACAGGTCTCATTTCTGATAACACCCTTTCTCTTGTCACTGCTATGCAAACGAAATTTATTGCTATTCAGATGATGTTGGAATCAAAAAGCTGTGTTAGAGAAACACCTAAATTTGTTGCCACAAAATCCCACATCAGAGGTATAAAATGACACAGCTCTTTCCTTTGTTCTGTCTAATTACTCCTCTTAGGTACTAAAAAAAAAAAAAAAAAGTATATGCAGAGTATTTAACCCCAGCTGTGATTGTGATAAATGGAATTTAGATTTTTAGATTTTTATACCACATAACCTAATTGCACTACTGAAGGATGTAAAAAAGTCACACAATATCACCAGTGCTGAACGCTGGCAGAGGCTGTATAGTGTTGCCCTTCCCTAATACCAGGTTTACTTCTAGTTCTCCTAACTTCCACATCTCCAAACTGCTTGCCAGTCTGCAGCAAAGCTCTGCAATACTTTACCTGTGGAATGAAGACATAGAAGGGCCTTTTTCTAATTAGACATAATAGCTACAGGTTTTGGCTATTAACTTTTCCTTTATAGTAACAGTTCTAAGGCCCAAATGTCAACATTAAATCGATGCAGCCATGTTGGACCCTCGCACCTGAAACTTAAACCCAAGTTATACAGGCCACTATAAAACTAGTTTGTAAAGTTGTGACTAGTTGTCTAATTAGTCACAGCAAAGATAACAAGGTTAATGCTGGCTGTGTGCCTTCAGACTGATTTTATGCCAGCTGCAAGTGGTGGACAACACCTGATTTAGTGTGAAATTACAGCGGTGCAGAAAGCCAACACCTCAGCTGGCTCCAAGCCTATTGGTATGAATCAACCCATTCCTTTACTTCACTTTGAGTTGGCAGAGTGAGGAGTGTTCCAGGTAGGTCTATCAGGCTTTCAAATCAAAGCCTCGACACAGAGTCATCTTTTTTTTTTTTCCCTAAATATTTACCTTCTTTCATTTCTTTGTCTTTTATTCTTCTCCAATACAGCTGCTGCTTCATCCACAGTAGCTACCAAAACTATCAGAGAGCCAAATGCAGTGAACTGAGAAACAGCCCCACCTTCCCACCCTGAATACCTTTGAATTTTCCCTCTCCCACAGATTTCCAGAACAACTTTGTGGACTAGAGTGTTACACCACGCAAGCTGAAGCATGCAGGCTGGTCTACATACAGGCTCCTAAAAATAATGCCACAGTAAAAAAAATTCACAAGAGGGAGCTCAAAACCCAGGAAAGCATCCAGGTAATGCGGCTAGGTTGGAATTCTGAGTGCTGTAGCCCTAGGAAGAGCTGCAAAAAACACAAGCAACAAATTGTTTCTGGTTTTTGTTCTTACACTGCAAAAAGGAGCCCACCACAGCTAGTATCTTCATTTGAACAGTTTTGGTCTGTTTGCACAAAAGAGTTATTTACAATATGTGCAGTCACATCTACAGAAGAACATAGGAAATTTTTACTCCATGGCCAGCAAGAGTTTATTTTTTTTTTCCTTTTTACTGGGTAAAAAGGAAATATTTTTTTCTTAAAAAAAAATCATATAGTATTTGATAATAACAAAGTACAAGCAAATACATTTCTGAAACATCTGTTTCCTTTACAATAGATCTATACAATATTTCACAGATGGGAAAACTGAATGCTTTCTACAGATTCCCCCACAGACTACTTGTTAAAGCTGCTTTTTTTCAAAATCCCTTTAAACCAGAGATAACACAATGATGAAGAGCATGCTAGTTCAGTATTCCCACATTTTAGTAAAGGAGCATTTTCTTGGAAGTCTTCCTCATGTGGAAAACACACAACAGAGATGGGCAAGCAATGCAGTGTATCCTCCCTGCTCTGCAAAGGGACCGTCACCGTGAGTCAGTGCCCAAACACGTGCCAGAGAGCTCCTGCACATCGCCTGTGGCACTCACTGGATCATTTCAGGGCAACTTCTTAGCACTGCAAACCAGGTGATGGTGGTGCTCGAGATGTAGGTCAGCTGTAGACATGACTTTAGAAATAATACTGCCTCAGCACAGGCACAGGTGCAGTTCTTTTTAACTACATGAGAATTGTCATGGGGAGGGCTGTGAAAGGGACAAAAGCAGTAAAGGGACCCTGATGCTGAGAGCCTGGTGTGTATGCAGGTAATTACACTGGTACCCTGTAAGGGGCACCTTTCTCTTCTTAAAAACCAGAAGCATGTGCAAGTTTGGTGAAGTTTTACTTATTGAAATGGTATTTCCAGCGGGAGGAATTAGAAATGTAGATGGATCTAGGCATTTGCCTCTGAATAGACACCAAAGAGGCTGTAATCCAAGCAGAAAACAAAGCTCCTGCTATAATAATTTATAGCACATTAACTGCAGGAGCCAGTGCTAAATCTGAGATAACTGAAAAGGAAGAAAACAACATGTTTTCAGTATACAAACAATTGTGTCCATAAATTGCAACAGAAGTGGATTGGCTCTTATAGTGTGTTTTATAAAGCATATTCTTGAAGGAGCCATAACAGTGAACTGTTCACTGCTGACCTCACATCACAACACACTCCCGAGCTTCATCTGGTTGCACTGCCTTGTTATATTCCCGTTCTAGGTTGCTCACACATCTCAAACACTATGCTCCAGTGGACTCATGGGAGCTGCACAGATTGACATTATTTTTGGCAACAATACTTTGGCAGCCTTGAATTAGTGAGGTACATACTGTGGTGAACTGGGAACCAACCCCCTTGCGGCACATTGCTTGCTGAAGTGTTTTGCTGCTGTGACATAATGATTCCTTTCTTTCTAATACTGGCAGAATCTGCATTGAAAGCTACACTGGACCAAACAATATTTTCACAGAAACCAAGCTCCTGAGCTCAAAGGACACTGCTCTGCTCCCTCAGGTCCCAGTTTGACCAGCGGGAATGGCACCAAGCTTGCCCTGCAACTCTGTGAGCAGCTCCTTTGCTGGCTCTCGCCTGATTTTCCTGCGCACGTTGTGTGAGCTACTGATAAAACTCAGTAAACCGTTCTCATATAGGGAAGCAACATGCTTGGCATAAACATTCACTTAATTCAAAGTGCTGCAGTTACAAGGTTACATGAAGCTGTGTACGCTCACACTCGCGGCTCTATCCTGTGAGACAGCTCAAACAGAGCTTGCTGGTTGTCGATGACATGCAGGTGGTGGACGTATGGCTTCAGCTCGTGATGCTCTTTCGAAGGAACTTCATTGCCTGCAAGACAGGAGAGAGGGGATGGATCAGAAAGCTGTGCCTTGCCTGCTGCTTTTCAGTCCTGTGTAACTAAGTCACTGCTGCGCCACCTGTCAGGTGCTAGACAGCCACAGGAAAGACAGCCGATAATCCAAAGGATTTGCTGTTTCAGTGCAATGCATGAGGTTACAGCTAGATAGAGAAAAGGGGAGAAGAAATAAAGAAACAGGCAATTCTGGGCAGCCAGCATGCATAAAGGACAGGGACACAAGGACAGCAAGAAGCTGACTCTTCCCAAGAGGAAGATTTAGTTCTGCTGGCAGTACAGGCAGTCCACCCCCTGTAAGGGTGGTTCAAGGTTTCCTTTGTGCTGCTGTGGCAGCACAATGGGACCTTGAGCAGGGGTGGACAACCCAGGCTGCAACTTTTAAAAATTTTAACACAGCCCACAAGACGGCAGGCCCTGAATGATTTTCTTCAGAGCTGGTGAAAGGTGACAGCACAGCAGATGGATATGAAAGCTCTTCAAAGCTGCTCTGACAGGCCCCCGTGTTTTTGATCTGTTAGGCTTTTGATTTCCGATCTAGTAACAGAGACAAAAGTCATGCTGTCATTTCATGGGGGTTTTACACAGCAAGAGGAATTAGCTGTGCAACAGACAAACTGAAGGGTGGCCCGAATAGCAGTTGTTCTCTGTTACAAGCTTTATGCTCAAAATGGGCTTGTGGGAACTCACTGCCTCCGAGTTGTGAGCATGGCTGGTCCTAGCAGAGACAGAAAAAAGAAAGCCAAGCCCGAGATCCATCAAGACAGGCAGAGAAAGCAACATTGCTGACTTCTGTCAGATGAGCAAAAGTTGGAAAGCTCCATTTGTGTCCACGTCCTCAAGGAATTTTTAATAATATTACCATGGGAAAAAAAAAAACCCTTAAAAATTCCCTGACCCAATCAGCTTAACTCACACACTTCTTCCCTGTCCTTTGTTTTATTATCATGCCTTTCTCCACAGTCTCTAGCTGTATGAGAAAGTTTCCAAGAACCACCAATCCCACTGTTTTCTGAAGACATCCCCGTGATGCTGTGTGGGTAGCACGGGATGTGAATGCAGCCAGTTCTGCATGTGGCCGCTAATGGGGCTCCTGGGCAGCTGCTCTAAAGAGCTCTTGCAGAGCAGCCATCTAACCTGAGCAACACTGGAGAGCACAGGATAATGTGATAAATCTGTGTCAGGATACAGAGCTGACCTTTTTGTTCTGAGGGAACAGGACACCAGCAACTGTGCTGGACATAGTGAAAAACATTTGTATTTCTCATTAACACCTCAAATGACAAAAGCCTGAATTATGTTGTTTTCTCAGGCTCCTTTTCCTCGCTTTGGAAATGATATTATTTGTTTTCAGGATTTAGGATATAAATGTTATTTCCATTAAACAGGCATTTCAGTTTTACTTGGAACCTAACCAGTTTCTAATCCAGAAACACTTTGGCCTGCAAGCTTAATACATGTGATACAATTCATAAACAATAATAATATTCCTTGCTTAGTTTTGTTTGAATTTCTTCCTACAGTGAGATGCCTGCTGCTCTTAGGCCAGTTTGCGAATTGATGCAGTAGAAACACTCCCATTCCTGAGAGCAAAATAAGCCCACTAGAAAAGGAAACTGTCCATAAAGTCTCAATAAATATTCAGTGAATTCATTTCATGCCTAAACGAATTTTGGAGGAAAAAAAAAGTGCCTACAGGGATGTCTGTATAAGCTGCTTTTTAAATGCCAGCTTCACAATGAATCAAGTCTGTGCTAAAATAAAATAACAATAGCCTACTTCAAACTACCAGATTATATGATAAATCTCAGGTATTAACTTTGGATTTATGCTGCAAGACTTACAAAATCACTTGGAAAAATAAAAAAGGCAAAAAGGAGATGAAAGATGTGCAGGGAAAGCACAAAAAACCCTCACATCACTGAAAGGAACCAATGTTACTTTTCATAATGTCAAATAGGTGACATTTTAATTTACAGAGTCATGGTTTGTATTAATCAGTATTTCCTTCAATATCTGAATTAAAAGAAGGCACATCTTGCTCCTTCCTCCCCTTCATCTCTTACATGCATTTGCATACATTTTTATATATTTATGTATATATATTTTAATATGTATATTTAGAAAAATTACCCAGGAACCGTAATACTGAGCAGCCTTTGTTTAAAATACTGTATATACATGTGGTAATTCTATAGAGCAAATGTTTAACAAAATTCTGAAAATTACCTATAATTCTCCAAGGTACCTGTATTTATAATTAAAATTGTCATTATTATCCTTTTTGTTGGAGTCAATGCTGACAGCTGCTGAAAAGTCAGTGGAAGAAAGATATTATTCAACTCTTTTCCCCAAGGCTGCAGCATAGTTCTGAACTTCTTTTTGAAAAAGAGGCTTTAGTGGCCTCAATAAATGACATGTTTAGTGGATTTGGCTTAAAACTAATTGCTTCCTAAAGTAGTTCTTGTGTCCCCTTCCTGTATTTAACATCTCTGCAGAGAACAAGAACACTGAGGAGAAAAGCAAGGTTTCTCCTCTGTAAGCAGCAGAACAAAGAGAGCTGAAGTTTTCTGGCATGCTCCCTTAGGGTTGGACTCTCTAGTGGCTAATAAGGCAGAAACAACAACAAAAAATTTTAAAAAGCAAACAAAAAAAAGTCCTCTGTGCAGCTGAGGCACTCGCAGTCATTGCCTTCAGCACAGATTCTCCAGTGTCTACAGCAGGCGCAGCTATATTTGCAGCTTCCCCTAGAAGAGGAAACAACCTCCTCATTTCTTCCTACTCAACCACCTTCACAAAACCCACAGGATCCTCGTACCTTCAAGACTTCTACAGTTTTGTGAAAATGTCCTTGAGAACCCCAGACAGGCAAACAATTGCTGTTGGAGAAGAGCTGAGTGAAAAGCCGTGGGGATGAGTACCACCCTGTAGCTGCTGGAAGCCAAGGCAGCTGTGACTTCCTAACCCAAACTCTCAGACTGGCAGGAGACTGAGCTAACCCAGCCAGAGCTGGGAACAGCACAAACACCAGCACAAACCAGAGTACTCCATTACTAAGTGCAGCTGGCACAGATCTTACACAGGGGTTTTTGAAGAGATGGCAATTTTTTCCAGGAAAGTAATTTACTAAAATTTGGAAGCTGTTCCTAGAAACATTTTGCAGACTAAAGCTTCCTCCAGCTGTGGTTTTCTGCTATGTTGATCTTCCAAAAATGATGCCCTCTTTTGTCAGTGGGTTAAATAGTTTTTGACCACATTCTGCTGCTGTAGTAAATCTGAGCAACTGGAAAGAAAATGGGGTAGGGGGGAGGAAAAACCAAACCAAAAACTCAACAAACCCTCAAGGATGTACAAAGGTAAAATAAGAAGGAAATCTTGTCTACTCACCAAATTGGTTATTTCTGCAATGTCTCAATGACCGAACAGTATCTGCAATCATGTGCTGCAAAGACAAAATAATCAACATCAGTGCAAAGACCTGGGACAGATTCTGTCATCAGAAAAGCCTGAAAAATCTCCTCAACCTATACCATACAGGGAAAAGCAACTGTGGTAAAGTAAAAAATGAAGACAGCAGGAGAAACTTTGCTCTTTACCTTAGTGATACCATTGATGAAACAGGGGTAGTCTAGATGTCTTATTGACATCACACAGATTAAATGAGAACAACTCCCTAGGAACCCACGGGAAGTGGTAATGAAAAATAACCAAACAACTGCTCATTTTTCTTACAGTGACTTTTATTAAACTGAAAGCCTACAGCAAGGAGGGCTGTGGACTGGGTGAGTGCTTAGGGGTTCAACCCCAGCTTTTGTGCATTATCTAAGGTATTGTGTAGCCTTGCAGCCTCTCCTTGTATCCCCACATTTGTATAACTGGACTGTAAGCCCTTGTGGCACAGACTACACCCCTTAGTGTACACTTGTGTAATGCCCACCACTATCAGCCAGGCAGTTCTCTGCAGCCTAACCAGCACAAAAAATGAGAGCCCATATCCCAAATGCTGCAGAGCAAGCACCCTGACATTTCCACATTTGGGTACCAACTGTCCTGTAGGTGTGCCATTTCAACAAAAGCTGGTGCTTACAGGAATATGGAATGTTCACTTACATTAAGCAGAGAAAGGTTTAAATTTGGTTTCTCATTCAGGCTCAGTTCATCAATTTATATAAAAATTTGGATTATTCACTACAAATCATTAGAGGGAGTTTATTTTCACTAGATATTACCCATAAAGCTCTTAAGCCATTACTTTTTAAAAATTTTACTGTTTCTGAGGCAATTCCTCATCAAACCTAGTAAGTAACGGGAACAAATTGCAGTTAGCAGGAATGATCTGAAAGCTCATGCAAACCGCTGATGCTCATTTCACATCTCTCTCAAAAATTATTAGAAGTGGAAAGGACTAACTGTCTTGAGCAGAGTATGTTTAAGAGTGACGTAGAAGAGTTCATCTCTCAGCATCCTGGGAGTGGCTTACAAGGCTCCTCCACTGAAAAGCTTATCACGAGAGCACATTTAATGGAAACTTCATATTTCTTTCATCAGTAAATCAAAATAATTTTTCTTGTCACCCGCTGTGCTTCATTTGCCATGAAATTATACAATCTCTTGTGCTGATGTCCTTGCACTGATTATAATGAAGTTCTAATGAGATGATCTAGATTTCACGATCAATAATGTGAGTACTGGCAGTATTAAAACTTCCACCAGTGCTGCGACTGTGCTGTTTCCCAGCCAACAGGCTCTGCATCTGGATTTTGGAAGTCAGAGAGACCCACACATCACACATATTGTATCTCTTTGCTGTTTCTCCTTTGTAGTCAGTCACTGTGAGGGTCCATCCCAAGACTGGCTTCTGGGGGCGATGCTCTCGTGAGGGAAGAACCTCCTTGTGCAACATTTAAAGCAGAATCCCAAATCCTCTGGTTTTGATATTCTAATTATGCATTTCTCTTTCGTTTCAGTTCTCTGGGCTCCAAAAATAATGCAGAAAGTCAGCCAATGTATCTGCAAAGCAAATGTTATCTCCTGACTGCTTAAACAGTGCTTGCATACGTGTTAGTGTGATGAGTAACACACACTTCTTGTGGCTTTTCAGCCTACCAGCTCCCCGGGATCATTAGCACTACTTTCACTGAGGACAGCAGAGCCTCAGGCTCGGGGTTGCACAGATATTTGGGGTGTGGGTCGAGAATCCACAGCTGCACGTACACATTCCTTACAGCTGAAGGCTCTGGGTAAGCAGGTGTTATCAAAAATGGTAATGGCCATTGACCTGTAATAGAGTTTGCTGGAGTGTGGCTAAGACACGTCATTGCTAAGACGTAGCTGATGGCTGGAGAGAAAAACCTGAAGAAGCCACATTTCAGTGAAACAGCTAAGAAAATACCACAGAAATACCTTGAGATGCGACTGTGTAAGATTATATTTTCATTTATTCCATCAGATTTAGTTGAAGAAGTAGATATGATACTAAATATTGCTCTCACACTATAATAGACTAGACTTTACCCAAAATGCAGTTAAATAAACCACTGCAACCCCTTCACCTTTTCTAAAGCTAGGTAACATTCCTGAGACAAAAGATCACTTCTTTTTCTTCTCTTTGCAAATTTCCTTCTTTCTGTTTTGAATTAACTTTGCATCCACTGCTATCACTTCATGTCAAATCAAATTCAGTCATGGTAGGATTGCTGAGTTCTAAGAATATAAACGAAGCAGGGATTGTAGGGAGAAAGAAGATCTTTTATTAAAGAACCTAATAGATTTGGAAAAAATAATGGTTCAGACTGACAAGTCCCCCTTCAGGTGAGGTGTGTAATGTAGAAATGAAATATTTCGAAACAGTGATCCAAACGGAGACACAAGTAACCATCTTTGCTTTGAAATTCTTAAGTGGAAATTCTAGTCATTTATGACAGTGAGTAAGTTCCTTCCCCAAAGCAGTAATCTGCTATGGTAGAATAATTCTTTTCTTCTTTTTCTGCAACAGCAAATTTGCAGGTGAGGTTCAGTGGCTTGATCCAAATCGAGCAGGAGTCAATGTCAATCCTAATTTTTCTCAGCAAAGGCCAGCAAGTGCTCAGCACTTCAGTGCTCAGTACAGAACACCAAGGACGAGGACATTGTTCTTTGGGACAAAGCCCTTATAATTAGAAAAGAAACACGGACTGATGAATATGTGATCATGCGTAATGCGTCTTGTGAGTTCACAGCCATGGACTAAATCCCTTAACGTCCACCTGAACCAGGGTAATACCAGCGTGCAGCCTGAGTTTCCACTACACTGATATTTAAATCTCTCCTAAGCCCCTACTTCCTAAGCTTGCACTACTGCCTGCATTCATATGTACAGGGCTGCATGAGACAGCATGTTTCTGAGAGCGTGATCTGAATGATAATTTAGAGGAAGTGTCAATCTGAGCAACCCTCACCCCACAAGCATCACCTCAGCCTCTCCCCCCTGCCATTTAAAATGCCCATTATCCATTTGAATGGAAAAGGTGAGATCCTGGCTCACTGAAGTCAATTAGCAAAGCTCCCACTGCCTCTGGAGACTCAGTGGAGACAGAAGGGAAAGGGATTCTCACCAGGAAGCCCAGCATACATTAAATGTACACACAATAACACAACAAACAAACAAACAAATGAACACAGCCTGCTAAGACTGGACAAGAATTGGATCCTACGTATTCACTAAATAAATATGTGGGCCAGTGGGGGGATTTTAATAACAATTATGGTGCATCAAGGGCTAGTTTAATTTACATGTTAATTGGATGTACTTCCAAGAGGCAATGAAGAAGAACATGCTAATGAGTTTTATGAAAACACCTAAAGGTCAAACAGTTAATGGACTTGGGACAAGGAAACCTTTCATTAAATGCAAATCAGTATTCTTGTAAACTCTGCAACAAGAAAAGGTACAGAAATCAAACAGAAAACACGAAAAAAAGGAGCTCAGGTTCAAAAGTCAGAGTCTACATCTGCATGCAAGTTGAAACACAATGTATATTATGATAAAATGTGAAAATGAGTTCAACATCTGGTTCATTAATAACTCCATGGTTGTGCGTTCTTTCCCAAACAAGTGTAAGCACATGGAGAAAATAGCTGGGCACAATTCACCAACCACAGCCATCTGGACTAACAGGCCCATGGCACACCTGGACTATTGCAAAGAACATTTTGGTTCAATTTTAACATTTCGGTGAAATACTACAAGCCAACAAAAAAATTATTAAAAAAAAAAAAAAAATCCAAGCTTCTCTACTCAACCACTCTTCAGATATATAGACTTTGGCTTTCAGTGCCATAGAATCACAGACTAAGCCAAGTTGGAAGGAACCCACAAGGATCATCAAGTCCAATTCAGTCCAGTTCCTGGTCCTGCACAGCACCATCCCCAAGAGTCACACCATGTGCCCGAGAGTATTGTCCAAACTCTTCCTGAATTCTCTCAGGCTGGTGCAGTGACCACTTTCCTGGGGAGCCTGTTCCAGTGCCCGAGCAGCCTGTGGGTGAAGAACCTTTTGCTGACATCCAACCTAAACCTCCCCTGACTCAACTTCAGGCCATTCCCTCGGGTCCTGTCACTGGGCACCACAGAGAAGAGCTCAGTGCCTGCCCCCCCTCTTCCCCTTACAGAGAAGTTCTAGTACGGAGATGAGCTGTTCTCTAGCTGGAACAGAACAAGTGACCTCACAAAAATGTTGTCAAAGAAAAGCCCCCAGACCAAACAAAACCAACCAACCAAAAAACAACAGCAAAACCCAAACAAACCACCAAAAACCAACACAAATTAGGCAACTCAAACCCCTCTAAGTATAATACTATGCCAGAGTAGATGTCACATGCCNGCAAAACCCAAACAAACCATCAAAAACCAACACAAATTAGGCAACTCAAACCTCTCTCAGTAATACCATGCCAGAGTAGATGTCACATGCCTAGAGTGAATGTAGCCAAAAATACATCATCAAATGCCCTTGTGCACAAAAGCTACACTAGTGATATTTACAGTCAGTTTAATTCATATTTCAGTCATTATTTTCTTCCTCATTTAACATAGGTCAAAAATTTAACTTTCATTTAAGATACCTAGAATTACAATACCACTAGCAGGTGATAAACTAGAGGAAAAAAAAAATAAAGAGAAAAAAAAGAAGGAAACATAATTCAGAGAAAGCTGAAAGAGAACTTAACCCGTAAGAAGCAGCCCACAAGGTGGTGCAAAGGAATTGATGTCACTGGGTATAATTGAAGAGTGGACTGTGTAGCAGTGATAAAGGCCATTATTGGTTTAGCCATTTTACACAGAAGTAGAGGAGGAAGGACTGAGAAGAGAGAAAGGAGCAGAAGAAAAGGGCAGGGGAAAGAGGTTGTTTCATCCTGCTTGCTCTTTTGTGCCCCGTTTATTTCTTCCTGGTTCAGCCAGAAGAAAACCTTACAGTCTTAGAAGATAAAGAAAGCAAGGGGAAGAAGAGAACATGAATGTTTTGAAAAACAGGAAGGACAAAATTAGCTTACCAGCTTTTCAAAATTAACAAGGTTATCCAGAAACGTTTTATTTCCTTCATGGATGAATGTTACATCTGGAAAAAAAATAAAAGTAATTTTTAAAATTACTCTTTTTTAATGCAAATAAATAAAATTACCAAACAGCAACAAAAAAGAAAGTATCCCATTAAGGAGTGACACAGTATCTTGTAACAGTTAAACAAAAGCCTGGCCTAATGATGACATGCAGAGATTATTAGATAACAACAGTATTTACACACTGTTAAGAGGAGTATTTTTAAGTGGGGGCAAGGACTTCTTATTAAACCTGATCGTGCTACTTCTGGAATGCATAATATACAGAGGATAACTGGGAGCAGGAGAGGGCATCCAGAGGATGGCCGTGCATGGCATGTCTGCTCTCCACACCCTGCAGCACCAATCCAGACATTCTGCCCACGGCTGTGCCCAGGCTGGGACAGTCTGACCCTGAGCCCAGAGCTCCACACGGGCAGAGCTACCAGATGCTGGAGCTGCCTCTGACACCCCTTCATCTCCCTCTGTGGGACAAATGATGGAGAAGTCCTCCCGAAAGACAAGGGGTACAGCATTAGAACAGCCAGACAGGTTAAATACAAGACTCCAAAGTGAAGTACAAAGCCTTGAAATAAGCATCACAGCTAGGGAAAAACACTTCTATGTAGTGTTGTTGGAGGGAATTTGCGAAAGCAACAGAAAGGTCAGAGGAAAAGGAAAAGGTCTATATTCGGCTCCAGGAAAAGAACTGAACACAGTGTAATGAACTGGAGGGAGGGAATATCAGGCAAAATAAATGTTGCCAATTAAAACAGTAGCTCGAGGCCATTTTCTCTGTTTTTCTAGTGCGTATTAGGTCAGAAGTGAGACCTATCTCGGACATAAAGTACCAAGAATATGAATAGAATCCCTGTGGGAGTGGAAGCTCTGACTTCAGCTGGACACCCCCCTGGTTGCTGAGAACACTGGCAGGAACACCACAGCCATACCCCCATCAACTCTCTCCTCCACGTGAGGGCACCCAGGAGATCCATGAGGAAAAGCTTCTAAAGGAACGAGGTGGCATTCCAATACCATCACTCCTTAAAAGTCGCAGCTGTGTGTGCCAGTGGGAGAACGGCACACAGTAAATGGGACAAGTCTCCCTCTCAACAGAGGCGTCAGCCTCCAGCCCACCAGTCGAACTGCGCACCTCAGCATTTCTCCAGTCCTCACCTCTAGGACTCCCTCTGATACCCACGCGGACCCCATGTTTTTGGGGCATTTCAGGAGCAGAAACCTGCAGAGAAGCTTCGTCACACACACCACCCCCCATCCACCTCCACCTTCACCCTCCCTCAAAACAGCCAACCTGATTTATTTCCTTGGGTTTCAAAGGCTCACTCTGTGCCTGAAGGGCATTTTGTAATTGCTCGGAATTGAAATGCTAAACGACTTCAAATGCTGCTGGAAACCCGGGGCTGGGACTCTTACGGGGGGTGATGGAGAGCTCCCGTGCCCCTAGGGGGGCTGGGCTGGGACAGACAGGATGCCAGCCTGGACATGCAGAAAGCACAGCATATTCTGCCAGAACCTCCAGCACCTCTTCTACCCCTGGGCTGCATCCTAAAAGCAGAGGGAAAAGAGGGAGCACGACCCTCTCTGCACCTCTTCTGCTGGGCTGCTTCGGGGCACCCAGACAATATAACACAGAAAGGACACGACTTCAGGACACAGGCAGTACTTGTGTCTGTATCAATGCAGTTAAAAACTGTCCATCACTTCTAATGAAAAACCTATACTGGAAGCAGAAATTTCCACACCGCTTTTTAAGTCATTGACAGCAATGTGTATATCTCCGAGGGCAGAAGGAACAGAAATTTGCTTTGCAGCCAACAACTAAGAGTCTAGATAAATTCAGTGGAGCAGAAAATTGCATCTGAACTAGGTTATAAGGGTATATCACAGTATTTTATTACACATTTGAAAAATATGCCTGATTTTCAAAAGCTGTGTCTGTGTGCTGTGAGAGCTCTGCATTTAAATTTAATTAACTTTTAAAAGGACACTCTGAAGTTATTTTTCATAATTTAAGATTTTTCATTTTTTTAATTGAAACTACTTTTGTTCCTATTGCAAAGAAATGCAGCAATTTGTGGAGTTATTAATGATTTCAGTGTTACCCATTTTTATTTTACTGGTCTTGGAAATGACCTTAATACAAAAATGCTTGATACGGAATAAATTCCATTGCACTGTGCAATACTTTGGGAATTACCAACCTTGGCAACATCTCCTTATGGGCCACTGTATTGAAGGACATTACTGCATTAATTTCTAAGTCTTCCTGCTATCTCCAATACAAGTTAAAGATACCAGTGCTGTCTGGGTGCATGTTCTTATTCACCATATTTAACGCTGTGCAAACATCATTGCTACAAGCGACTTATGTTTGCTGCCTTTGTTTGCAGGCAAGACATACTCCAGAACACTTTAAAAATATTGATTTTTGAAGCCTTGATAATTGTATCCATCTGAATTAATGCAAACTCCTTTGATGTGTGCAAAGAGGGGAAGTGTCTGGTGGCTCCCAAACTGTCACCAACTGATGTGGAGAACTGCCTTCAAACACTTCACAGCAGCAGCAGCAGGTTGGAATAAACAGCCTAAAGAGAATACTTTCAGAATACAGGAATAAACAAATGAATTTGCCATGTTCAAAGACCAGGCAATTAATAATTAATGACTCCAAGACAATGGAATATTTGAAATACTTGCCACTTAATTAGCTGCCCAGCTCACTGCATTAGCAAGTAGTTGTACTTTATGTTAAGACAATTTTTAAAAAATTAGTTTAGATAGTAAGACTGTATTTATCTCCTTCAGACCTACAAGGGAGTTGGAAATGCCCTCCTCTCAGGACAGACAGACAGGGCAGGTTCTGCTTTCAGGGCGGCTCCAGGGCAGATCCATCCCAGCAAAGCAGGGAGGCATCTCCCAGCAGGCATCTCAGAGCAGCAGTATGACCACGGCCACCGGTTCAGGGGCTTGCAGGGTCACACTTCTCCACTGAAGAGGATGTGGACAAAGCAAAAGCACACAGCTCTACCCACACTTGACAGGACAGTATGAAGTTTTAAGAGCTGTGTGAAAATTGGCATCTTCCCCCATCTTAAAAGGAAGTTGTTTATTATCCAGAGCAAGTGCTACCTTGTCAAAATCACTCTATCTGCCACATACTCATCTTAAAAGCATCTGAAGGAAAAATCACCTTACACTTATTTTAATTAACAACAGTGAAGAGCAGCCAAGCTTTAACATTACCTTTCAGAAGTAAGGGCATGAAGGGGATTTTTGGAGATTTCATTTTCTTGAATGCATCTCTGTAAGCTTTGTGATTCAGAGAAGGATCCTACAAAACCATTTGAGTAATAGACAGAAAAATCAATAGGCTATAAAAAGAGCAATTCTAAATCCATTACAGGCTTATGATCTGAACATGATTTAGATATAAAAGGTTTCTTTGGGAAGCAAGGTAGCTAAAGGTTTTCTAAGCTAGCTGACATGCTAAACTGAACAGGAAACATAAACAGTGAAAGGAACAAAAGCAATTATGTTCCTCTAGATGAAGCAGTGCTAAATTGAGAGGAAGCTGCAGAATAGATTCACTTGGAGTGCTCTGTAATTTCCCCACAAATTTCTATTAGCAAAATCTCTTACAATATAGCACAAAATTTAACCCCAAATGTATTGCTGATTAGTTTCTTTAAAAAAACAAAACCAATCTCACCAAACAGCAACAAAAAATCCCAACAAAAAGTGCTTTAAGATCCATGGAGCATGCTGGAGACTTTTCAAAAAAAGTAAGGTAGTATGTTTAAGCGGCATTGTGTAGGCAATTCAAAAAAATCATCTCAATATCCAATGTAAACATTTCTGAACACCAGCTCACACAGAATCTTTAAAACACATTAATTTATAAAGAACTCCAAGTACAGAAGCATGACAGCTGGTAAAGGCTGGATCTCCTGCTCCCCATGTCAGGCAGGCAGTGATCTTACCATGCACCCACTTCCATGACAGCCAGAAGAAACATTTGTTTATTCTGCTTTGATAATGCTGACAAACTCCCACAAGCCTCAGATTTTGATGTTGTATTTTAAAACTTGAGCTGGTCTCTTTTTCTCCTGATCTGCAGCATGTTGCTTCAGACAAGGGCTGATCAGCTGCCAGGGCAAAAGAACAGCTCGCAGATTGATGCTGGTCAACCCATACTACATTCGCCTCTCTCTGCCCTTCCTCCCTCTTTCCTTTTCATGCCTGCAGACCACCTTGGAGCTCTGGAGAGCCATGCAGCCTTCAGCAAATTACGGGTTTGACATGACAAGTCCAGTCCCAGACAATAACCATCAGACTCCTAATAAATTAGGAAGAAGGAGGACAGGTTCTAGCAACGTTCTTCTGCTGTCAGCACCATACTTACCGTCAAACTTTCAAGTTCAGTGAAAAGTTTCTTGAACTTCCCAGGAATTTTCTGAAGTGTAGAAAGCAGAGAGAGAAAGAAAAGACAAAAAAAAAAATAAAAAAAAAGAGAATTTGATTTAGGCAGAAAAATGCTGAGACATTTTTTTCCAGGAGACTGCTCTGGGTGAAGTGCCTGCTGAAAGCACCAACACGAACTCAACCCCACTCCTGGGTTTCCTGGGTTCCCAGGGCCCTAATTACAGACCATGTTCAGTGCAATGCCAGCAAGGCACTGGGCCCTGCAGCCTTGTCTCGGGGACCTGCATCCTTCTTTTATGGAAACTGCTTGTTAGCAGCTGGTTTTATTTTCTTCCCCAGCTTCCATGACTAACTATCCATATCACGCTAGAAGCAGTAGCAAAGGCTGAGAATTCAGAAAGTGATGACATCCATGTTAAATCATTTGTTGTAATCAATCTTCCCCCAGAACAGGGGTTCTAGAAATTAACAGGTGTCACACTCAGTGCTGTTCTATACATCATGCCAGTGCTGATCAGGGTTAACACTGGCACATTCTGGTGCCAGAGTGAGACATTTCCTTAATAAACTGATTGCTCTGTCTGTGGTATCTGATCCTAATCCCACAAAGGTGCATAAAACACTAAACTAGGGAGCCCAGGCACAAACTACTGTCTTGCCCCTCATGCCAACACTTACTCTACTCCACAAGCATCCACTTTCTTTGTCTCTAAGATGCTTCAATGGATTCACATCACTACATTCAAAGGAATTGTTTTGCAGTTTAAATTTTCATGGTGGTATTTCAGACTTGAAGAATGGTGTGTGGACCTTAAAGCCTGTCTATTTCTCCAGCCATAGTAGTTAGTCTAGTAAAAGAGATCCCCTCTTAGTACAAATCCTGTCTTGTCTTTCTCCTTAGATCCTGACAGCCACAGTGACACTACCAAGAGAAAGAGATTTAGAACAATTACATTAAGTGGATGTGTACAATTAAAATGCTAAAATGATTGAACATGGAACTGCAATTGCATGGTTTTCTCTATCTTAAATCGAGGAAAGCGAGGCTCATTAAAACACTGGCTACTGTAGGAAAAAAGAGAAGAATATGCTTGGGAGCATACTACTTGTTTAAGAAATCAAGTGCAGAGCCAATATGACTTAGTGTCTAAACGGCTGCTTAAATTTAGGTTGTTTCATTTACATGTGTAAGCAATTATAATTAATTTAAACACATTGCTCCACTTTCTAGAAGTTGCATTACTAATGCAAATAACCTTCTGCTTTTGAAACATCCAGTGCAATGAAGTTTTACAAATAAAATAAAGAAAGGATGTGACTTGATAAATATTTTACACACAGAAACGTGACATATTTACAGCGGTACATGTGCAGAGGCACTCTTTGTTCCGACAAGCAACACATTCTGCTCTTCCTGAGAGAAGTCCACTGGCAGCGCGTGATCTCCAGAGGCCTCAGCACAGAGCAGAGTTCTGTGTTTCTCTGTGCAGGAGAGATCTGTATCATTGCCTTTGAGACCATACCTGGTCTCTTCCACTCTCCTACCAAAGCCTAGAGGAATGGAATGAAGGCAACCTAGGAGGAGGTCAGGGCAAATGCTCCCCAGAGGGGTGTTCTAGAGATATCAGAGGCAAGGGCTTTCTGTATCACCATCCTCAGGTATGTTGTTTCCTCTAAAACTTTTACTTTATTTAAGTCAGCTCTTCCTTGCCTGAGTCCCTGTGAACAGTCGCTGTCCTTGTTTCTCTGTGTGTCAAAGTCACAGACATACAAGTGCTGTTCTCATATGCATGGTTTCAGCTCAGGGGGGAGACTTTGGACAGTGTCAGACAGGTTTGTGAGTCTCTAATGGCCCTTTGGTCCCAGCTGCTGGTGCTCAAGAGTTCTCCAAGGCAGGAGATCCCAGCCCTTGTCTGTCACTCTGTATTACAGGTGATGAAAGACCTGATGAAAGACAACTAGTGAAGACTTATTTCTACTTTACTGTCTTGGCTTTTTAATTAAATTATTCCATAATAAGGTATTGCTTGTTTGGAGCCACCTTTGTTAGACTTTCTGTTCTGACATCTACTTAAAATGCTAGAATAATTTCTTTTGTTTTAAGAGGATAAGATCTCCATTCTTTGTTCTTATTTAAAACTCTGGAACGACACATTAGGTTCTTTTATTAATACCTGCATACCTAAGGTTTCAGGTCACAAAGAATTTTCTCCATCAACACTCCCTCCATGTTTGATTTCAGCATGGAAAAACAATAATCAGAAAGAAAGGTAATTCACCAGTATACAGCCTTTGTGCAAAGTGGTTTTGACAGTGCCTGAGAGATATAAAGATGTGTCTTACCTCCCAGGTCTGAGACAGCCGGCTGACAGATGCAGTGTTGAGACCCATAACAATTGCAAAGAATGAATTCAGATTTCTTTGGGCTTTACAGCTGAGGAATAAAAATATGATTTTTTTTTTAAACTCAGAATCAGCGGTAAATGGAATGCACACGTATCCTAGGTTACTGAGTCTCATTTCAACCCTCAGCACTAACATGCAATCATCTTCCACATAATGAACTCATTAAATGTCTTCTCATAACCACCTGCAGTCTAGGTGATGGGGTCTCTAAGAAATTTTTTAGAAAACGTTCTACTGTCTCATCAACCCTGTTGTTGGCAGGCTATTCTTCTCCCTTTGCTGTCAAAAGTAATTTTCCCTTTTCAATGTTCAAGTTACTCCCAGCTGTCCTTTACCATACAGAATAATTCCTTGACCTCTATTCTGGTGTATAATAAATATTTTCATCCTCTTTTTCATCTTTTCTGTAAATTGTACAACATAGGTTCCTTCAATTTCTCTTTGCAGTTGTGGCCTGCAATCTGCTTTTCCATATTGTTATTATCCTTCATTGAATTCTTTGTAATTTATTTTAACTTATATTTAACTCTTATTTTGTTCGCTACTTTCTCATGTAGTGGGACAGCGAGGAGCAAAGAAGAAATATAATTACTGTTCTATGTTCTTATGCAAGCATAAAACAAACAGCAAATTATTTATTTGGAACAGCATCACATTTTGTCCTTTCTTTTAATTTGTCATCTATTATCACCCAAGGACCTCTGTCACAGTGCTGCTCTTTACAATCATGCATTTATTTCTTCAGCTCAGTATTAGCATTCTGTAGCTGAATTACTTGGCATCTATCTAAATTAAATCTTATCCTACTGTTGTTTGCACATGCCACCAGACTCCTTAGATAATTCTTTTTTTTTCTATCTATCCTCCAATGCATTTGCAATCCCTCATCATTTTTATTGTCTGAAAATCTGGTTAGTGTTCAATTTACATATGCCTATACACCAGTTGCAGTTAGTACTGGTTCCAGTACAGGTCCTGATGGAATTTGCTCCATACCTCCATATTTTGACATTTTACTGTATACAGTCAGACCATGCTTATTTCTAGTTCATTTTCTAGTCTGTTAGGAAACTTGAAATCCTGCAATGCTGAGTCCTTTTAAAACAAAAATATTGCCCTGTCTCTTGCAGATTTTTGGGGACCATAGAAATATATGGGTGCATTTGTGTGTGAGAGTGCAAATCCTCTTTTAAGATAATTTTAAGTATGAATGAATCCACTGGCTTCACTGGGATTTATCATCAGGGAAAAGTACATGCCAAGGCCCAGGCCAGAACTGGTTACAAATTTTATAATGCCTGCCCTTATCACTGTGTACTATCTTGAGACAGTGTATTTCTCACTTCACTTCAGCTGTCTTGAAGTTAATCCTAACTTTGTTGCTTAGACTCTTTTTATCATTAAAGCCAGGCAGCTCCCAAAGGCGGCTCATTTCAAAACAAGGAAGGTGTCCAAGGCAGCCTGCATAAACTGTTGGGTGGGCCCACTCCTCACAGCACGCTAGGGAGGGAAGGGATGTCTCTCACAGTCAGCCACTCCTTGCTTGGGGAGCAAAAAGGCTGCTGTTGTAATCTGTTTGTTCTAACCTTACACTGACTTATTTCTTTAACTCCCCAGGATGTTAATTTCTAATAACATGCTAATTAATTTTATTTACTGAACCACTTGCTTTCTCTTTTAGACTACTCATCAACAGAAGTGTACAGATCTGTTTTTCAAAAACACTGTCTCCCTTTTATGTACTGACACACTTGTGTGAAATGCTTTTATTTTCTTCAGGCATTCCTCAAAAGCAAGGCACACAGAGGATGAACACGAAATCTTAGTCCTAGTGCTTTCCTGACCAGAGGAAAACCACAGACAAAGATTCCTGGCTGAATCTGTGGGCAGAGAACAGGGAGCAGCCAGAGCTGTTCAGAGTTCCCTACCTCTCTGCCTTAGTCATAAACAAAACAAGAGGGCTGCTTGGCTTGTCTCATGGTGAGAGTCCTGTGCTTAGCACACCACTCTTCCACCTAATTGTTCCTCCGTCATCAGCTCTTCCAGAACTGATGAGATACAGTGGTGTTTTCATTTAGAAAGCAGCTTTTATGATGAAAAAAAAAAATCCTGTGAAAACTACACATTTGCTTATTTCATCACCTACATTCTCCAGTGATGGCAGCTTCTGCAATACACTGGGAAAGCCTGTCTGCTGTTTACTGACAACTGTATTTAATCTCCATAACTTTGGCTTCTCACTTAACAGAATGGAATCAATAAAAATAGAGCAACGCTTTAGTCTGGTAGTAAATATATTGTTATTCATGTGGGACTGACACAAAACTTATCCTGGGATGCAAATGAATGCTACAATGGTGCAAGCAGGGCACACAGAACCAAGCATTTTTTGGCCACTGGTATGGCAGAAAATGAACACATTACTGGATACCACACAACTTGCAAACTAAATCAGATCACATTTATGAGTTACACTAGATTAGATTAGAAGAATTAATTTCTCTAAAGGCACTGCTTCAGCAGAGAACAGTCCTTTGTATGTAAGCGCCTTGCAAATTAAATCAGCCCAGTCGATGAAGGGAACAATTTATACATTTTCCGTGAACATGCATATTCAAATATCGCAGAAGATCAACAAGTGGAGAGAGAGGTGAGGAGGATGATTGCACATATTTAAATTGCCCCATTGCCTTGGTTACTAAGACAAAGAGTGATTACAGAGAAAAGAAATCTCTGTGTATAGTATATATTTGCATTCTGTTGCAAGACATAGAATAAATGCCATTGGTATTTAGCAATAGTGAGAGAGTAGACTGTCAAATCTAACACATGAAAACGCCTACCCCTCCAATAAGTAAAAAAGTACTCCAGAGAGGAATACATGGAGCAACAGCTTATTGCAGTTAGGTTCCTCTCTAGAGGTAGGAGTTTCAAGTTTATAAGAGTGTTTTGGTTTCTATCTAGTCTTGTGTGACTGTTTTGCTGCCATAATAGTTCTGTCATATGGTCCTCAGGTTCTCTCAGCTAGGAAGGAGCTATCTCTGCACCACCAGGGATGTTGCAGCTGACACTGCAGACACAGCAGCTAGCTGCCAGGGGAGATTTGAGCAGCACACACTCCCCAATGCCTACTTTTGACCAGGCTCTGCTGTTGTTATCTATGGACAGCTTTATTTCGGTGTGCTTACTATGCTGTCAAAACACAGGATGACAAATCAGTTTTCTATCCTTGCTTCTCAACCTACTTCTTGCCAAACAAACCACGTGAATTCAAGGATTTCAGCTGCAACGCCAATAACTTACTGGGCAGCAATCTTGATGAACTTTTTCACCAGCTGTACTCGTTTGCAGAGCTGGCTACAGAGCAGTATCTCAGTGGCGACCCAAAGCTGGACCTCGTTGCATCTTTGAAGCAGAAGACTGAGATTCTCAGTGTTTTCAGCACTGCCCTGTCTGCTGAACGTGAAGTATATCAGCTCTTGCTGGAAGACATTGACAACATAATCAGGGATATAGAAACAATTTAAATATAAATGAACTGTAAATTATTTAGAAGTATGCTTTTGAAACAAGGTCGGGTCACAAATGGTTATTTTTTCATTACCCGTGAGCCAATCACGAATGATTCAGGTTTGGCTTAGCAAAATCTAGGGAGTTATTACAGAAGGCAGGTGGACTGGAAATCCTGCAAGATATGCTCTTCTTGTTAGAATTCCCAAGTTTCCATTTCTGGCTATAGCCAGGTATATTTCTGTATTTCACCACTTCTGTTCCAGTATGAAAAAGCAACCACATGAAACCACTGCAGACTCTGAAAAATTGCTATTCAATCTTTTTTCTGTATTAGCCACTATTTAATTAATAGAGATGTGGGTCTTGATTTCTGTAAAAAAAAACAAACCCAAGCTTGGCCAGTTTCCAGTTTAAAGTGTCTAAACTGTGTAAAAGAACCCAAAATGAAAGAAAAGGGAAGCATCTGGTGAAAAGCAAGGGAATGTCACATTAATTTTCTAAGAAAGACAACATGTTTTTCAGTAAACGGTATTTTCAAGAGAGATTTTATACTGTTAACTGTGTGTTTTACTCAGCAACCCAGACCAGAACCTATCAAAGTCATTGAAACAACCCAATGGGCCCTGAAGTGCACCATTATCTCATTTAGTAAAGCCTGCCCAACCTTTTTTATCTCACTGAGGCCTAACAAGAACAGTAATGTGACCATCTGAAGTGCTGAAACAGTGAATTCTTTTGTGGCTAAAGTGATATGAAAGACAGCTACTTGTGGAATCCCTTATTTCCTAAAACACTATCAAATGCATAGGATATTTTGCATATGTAACACATTCACTATTAGAAAATAATAGTGGTCTTTTACTCTCTTGAGGCAAATCTCAATAAAACACATCAGGTATACGGGGAACGTATGAGATGCCTGAACACAGGAAAGTTACAGACCCTTGACAATTCTTTTCAGTCTCAAGGATTGCAAGGTAACTCTTGGACCTGTCACCACTACTGAGAGCTGCCAAATCATGCTGTCATGGCAGTGAACCAAGCACCCAGGAATACAGTGCTCCAAAATGCATCACAGTGGCACAATGCTGCACGACAGCAATACGCCTGGAAGTGGATGTGGTGCTTCTTACCTCGTGAATTGCATTGAAGAGGCTCCAGTCAAAGTTTGTTAGTTCTAAGGCAAGATCCCAGGTGTTAATTCCCAAAATCCTCACAGATCTTTGCTGCAATTCCTCATTTTCAGAAAATGGGTTCTGAATTAATAGACAAGAGCAAAACAAATTCCTCAAGAAATGCCAAAGGTTCTGCAATGAAATAGTTACTGGACTAAGGTACCAAACAGAGTGGAGTAGGTAATCTTCTCTAAGTGCACTCTGAGGGCTTTTTTCCCCACTAATCAAAATGAAGGAGCTATAACCTATTTAATAAATAGCCTGAAATGGGAAATGGGTCAATAGGATCAATGATTTGCTTTGGAGAGTGAGGCCTTCTCCCTTTCTCCTTCTCTCTCCCTTTCCTAAGCTTGAATATAAAACTGGCCAAGCAGACAGCACTATGAAAATAAAATCCCTGAAACTATTAGAAAATAAAATCTAAATTAAGACATCAGTAAATTTACTGACATAAAAGAATCATTCTGAAAACACACCAGATTAAGAATAAATACACATAACTTGCCCTCCAGTCCACTTTTACAAATAACACAAATCCATACATTTAATGATTAACCTACCCCAAATGTAATCAACAAAGAGTAAAACACTGTGGGTTCTGATTCACAAAAGTTACTTTGTATATTACTGTGGAGTGCTGTGGTACTGCTGGTGCTCAGGGTCATTTGACATTTCCATTAACAGCTGGGATTTTCAAAGTTTTGCATTTCTCTTGGCTTTTTTAACCTCATCAGTCTGAAACTTGGCACATGAACCATCTGCCAAGATGAAAGATTATTCTTACCAGTTAAGTCATTACTTTGGTGCTATATTTCTGACAGTTACAGCAAGTTTTGTAATTTTTATTACCTAACTAATGAAACTAGGTTGGCTGTCACCTGTCTATGTGGGAAACCTTCCCTTAATATTCACATTTTTAGAGATGGCTTCAAATGCTGGAGGATAATGGGGATGACAGATTACAATGATAGTGGCATGTCAGCTCTTCAGGGCACATTGATCCAACAAAATGTAAATAGACATTTCTCACCCTGAGGATGAAGGCACAGAGATCCTAGAGGTACTGACAACACGTAGAAGTCAGCTGCAATGCAGCCCCTTCTCTTTCCTGGAAACATCTGCATAATTAGTCGAAAACTACTGAAAGTGCATGACTGTGCCTGCCTCACTGAGGTTTTGGGAAAGCATGGACGGAGGGAGTTTGCAATCCTGGTTTCTGAAGAGAGAGGGAAGGATGAGAGAGATCTGCTCCCTCTCGATCCACTGACAGGGCAGGGCAGGAAGGAAAGAGTCACAAGAGTCCTGAATAATCCTCATCCCATCCATTCTGGTACAAACAGCTTTTGCAGGCTGATGTAGATTGAAAGATTTAAGCTGCACAGAAGCTTTGGTTTATTTAAAATTGATGAACAAATTCCACTACTGTTCAGTCAAATAACTGCTGTTAATGAAAAGATATTTTTTTTAAGGAACAGAGCAGCTCAGTAAGCTTTACTAAGGAAGCAAAAAATAAATTCTGCATTGAAAAAGCCCTCTGAGAGGAATACTAAGGTTTTGATTTGGAGTCAGACAAATAAAATAATGGGAAATATACAATATCAATCCTTACCAAAGAATCGGTCAGATCTTTTCGGTATACAAACATACGACTGGATGACTCCAAAGATTTTGAGATAGCCAAATCATTTGGTTGTAGCTCAAGTTTTTCTGTAAAAACAGCAAAAAAAACACAGGAATTTCAGAACAGGAGTAAAAGCTGTATGTGAGAAATAAAGGTACAATTGTATTTGTAAAGCCACATCAACTTCTTAGAAGGTAACTAAGCATCAAATGCAGTCTCTGTGGGGACCGACCATCTCCACCCTGCTCAGCTGAGATAAAGGCAAGGTATCTCTGATGGACTAGAGCACAAAAGCTTCCTGCTTCTGCTTTCAAACTGCATTTCATACGGAACAGAAAGAAACCCTGAAATCATCTGGTCTAGCCTCCTATGCCTTATAGAACATTTAATTTCAGCACGGTGTTTCCAGTACAAATGTAGTGACTTTTGCTAGGGGACAGAGTGTCCCAGCCTCCAGAGACTGAGCTGTTGTGTGTCACTGAAGACAAAACCAGGGGTGGAGATTAAATCAGTAGCCACAGCCATTCAACAGGCAAAGAAGTTTAAAAGATCCCAACACCATCAAATTCACCCCACAGAGCAGAGCTGAGTAGTCCTTTGTAACACAGCATTTACAGTAATTCTTCGAGACCTAGAGTAATTAATTTAGGAAATAGCTGAGTAAAAGAGCAGGACACTGGTAGCAAAGAGAAAGGACTTTTTTTCCCTCCACTCCAGAGTATTGGTTCAGCTCTGCAGAATCTTGAATGAACTAGAGAAAGGTGGGGGAAAAAAACAGCAAAATTCCAAACACAGCTCAACACTGCTCTGCAAAATCTGTCACTTCCTGTGGACTCCAAATAATCCTCTGGAGACCTGATATATGGTGGACCCAAAACTATACCAAGCACACTGACAGCTATCCTGGACTCTGCATCGCCCATGAGGAGTGAACCAGGAGGAGTCTGACAGCCAAACATAATTTCAGACAGTTTTCCCTTTTATCCATGCTCACATATCCATTGATACACAGATACATTGTGCTGAACTATCCATTATGTTTTTTCAAGGTAATTTTGAATAAAGAGCTTGCTTATCCATTACTGGAGTACATTAAAAAGAGGTTCTCCAATGCTCATACTGCTGCCCTCCATGTGAATGAAAGACAAGAGCTCTGAGTCACACAAAGCAGAAAAAAAAGCATAGCAGGTTGGTGTTTATTACTTGCAGCACAGGATGCATAAGAAGAAGGATACTGCCATTGTTATTTCAAATTAACTCAGGCAATGTAACTAAGTAATATTTTAAGGGTTATAAAGGTCATGTACAAATGGCTTTCATACTATACTTGCATTTTATTTACTGTTTCTCATTGAACAACCAAGTGGCAACCACTTCTATTTTGTGGCTTTCCTGGGAACCAATATAGTGTTCCATTATTTATGAATGGTTGGTTTTCTTTAGCTAAGCAGGCAGTTTGAATAGATTTATCGCCATCAGAGCAAAACTTGACCTGCTCTTGAACAGGAGAGAAAGACCTGAAAAACAACAGCAGCACAGTGATTTTTGTGGTGCTGTGAAATGCACTGGAGGTGAGCTTGGACACACACAAGGGTGAAGAGTATGCTTGAAAATGATGTATCCTGCACGGCCAGGACACCCACATGTAACGCTCCCAGTGGCTGCTCCATGCCCAGGATCTCAACAACCAGAGCAGGCCATCATCTCCCTGCCACCCACACCCATGCACTCAAAACTACATTTATTAAGCTCAACATGGGCCTTCCAGTTCTGAATCAAAGATATAAACAGAACAAGGAAGCACTTGTGTGTATTTCATTTAACTAGACTGACATAAAAGCAGCAATGAGTGCTGTAACTTAAAAGACACTTCCTTTGTCTTAAGGGGTCAACATCAACTAAGGTTGTCTGAGAATATTGCCAAGATATTCTACATTCTCAGTCCTTTTGCAGATACAGTTTCACGATTCTATGCACCTTGTTAAACTGCCTCCAAAAACCACAACAATCAAAACGATCTGACCAAGGAGCTTGAGACCTGCCAAACACCAAAGATCATCTTGGGACTTTGGTTGGCCCCTAGTATCCCTCCATGATCACTCTAGTTTTTCTTAGAAAAGACAATAACCCCTCGTGTTTATGACTAACACTAAAACAGTAGGCAAAATATTTCAGTTGTTGCTTACAAAATATTGCTGAGATTGCTCTCAGTATCTCAATTGTGCAAACACGTCTTCCTCCTCCCAGCTCAAGAGTATTTACCTATGCCATAAATGAGGAAACAGTGATGCACATAGTATTTGCTATTCCCTTCTCTATTTTTAAAACAAACCATGCCTCACTGCCTTCAAAATTAATTTAAATTCCAAATTAGGAGATGCATCTGTGGAAAAGAAATAAAACCTTGCAGTACTGCTGGAGACTGAGAGTTCTTTACACTCCTTTCCCAGCCAGGAGATGCTACATCCCACAGTACCCAAGAAAGAGCTGTTGCCATGGAAACAAGTCTCTGGGAAGCAGCTCCTCATTGTTCCCCCGGTCATCCAGCTGTGGGCCCAAAGAGGAGCAGCTGTATCCTTGCATCAGAAAATGTCAGCCCTCCCTTCCCTGATGCAATAGAAGGTAAGTAATCAGATGAAGGGAAGTTACTTACCACCAGAGAACGAGACTGTCACCAGAGCCAACTCCTCCTCTGGGTACTGGATCTTTTCTGCCACGATTTTCAGGATCTCCTGAGTTGAAGTCGACACTTGAGCTTTCACACTGACATAGGAGTGCTCCGTTATATAGACACGGCAGAAAACTGCACAAAGGAAGAAAGACATGCTCAGCTGTAGGCAGAGATACCTGAACAGAGCAAGGAACAAACGTGCAGACCCCACCACAGCAATGCCTCAGCTGCCTGGCTGCTGCAGGAAGGGCAATCACTGCACCCTGACACGGAGGACATGAAACTATGCATAAACATCACCATCTTCCCCCTCCTCACTTCCTGTCCCTGGGAAATGACAGAGGCAAGCAAATGGAAACACAGACTCCCACAACAATATCTATTTAAGACTTCCTACCCTGAGGACTTGTTACAGACAACCTCCTTCACTGCCTATCCTCTCCAAAACTCAGTTGTCGCCATCTTTTCTCCCTTCATTTTAGGTTCAGATAAATCACTGTCCTTTCAGTATATTTCATATCTGCTGCAGAAATTATTTGGACTTCCATTTCTACCTGGAACAGGAAGCTTTGCAAGAACAGTGCTCTTGGGTTTTCAACCCCTCCTGATAGCTTATCTGTCTAGACATCTAAACTACTTGCATTGCCAGAGTATTTCAGCACCAGCAGAGACTGCCCAAACAGCCACACAATCAGTTCTGACAACTCATCTTCTGAATCATACACAGCACATATAAATGGGACTGCTTTGGAGAAATTCCCTGGGCTCACTACTCCTACTGAGGTCCATGAGTTGGTTCAGCTCTGGGAATGCTGTGGTCAGCTCAGCAATGACTTTTTTTCCGCTACAAAAAGGGATCAACACTCTCTGCCTGCCACAATTTTAGGTTTACATCTTCTGCTGAGCTTGCCCTAGCTAGTTCTTTGGAATACGGCTGCCTCACTTGAAGCAGAAGAAACTGAGCTGCAGACTTGCATAAATATTTTGAAAATTACATCTGCTAATCAGAATCGTCACAGCTCTTGGTTTCACTCACTTCACTGCTTAATTAAACTTTCAATTTCTTTCTACTCTAGCACTTCTTATTATAGGCAGGCTGCTACCATGCCAACACAGGACACCTTTTCTTCTCCAGAACTGTTGTGTTTTTTTTTTTTATTATTATCTTCATTGACAGATGTCTGTAGCAATAGCTCTTTGCTTGTCCTACAGATCTTCATGGCTTCAGGGTACTTTCATTAGTGAAGACTATGCCAGAAGCAGTTAAGAGCTCTGTCCTTGAGAATAGGGTTTTTTTCCCATTGTAATAAAGAAAAAAATGAATACAAGAATGAAGGAGTAACTTAATATTGAATATTAGGGGAAAAAAGCCAATTGATTTTATAATTCTTTCTTAACCTGTCTCTGCTGACAGACAGTAAATGAGATGCTCATTCTATGGCAGAACCTTTTATCAGAATGGATACACATCATGAAGACAGAGACACCCAACTGCACTTTAAACTACTAGGTAGAAAAGGAAATTTTAAAAACTTTGACAGAAATATTTGGATTCCACATGCAGACTGACACACCTTGCTTACAGTGAAGTTGTTTGAAATGTCCTCTCTGTCATTTGCAAAGGGACAGTGACAGCAATGTCAATTTATAAATGGGCTATTGATCTATCCCTTTTTTAACATTGAACTAAATCGACCCACAGGTCAGATGCTCAAGCACAACCATCATAGTGGTTGTGATTCTCCCCCTCACACCTTTCCAGCGTTCTATCTGTGTTCTCTCTTGGGATGTCATGTCTTCCAGGAGCCTGTGCTGCTCCTCTGTGAGAAGGAGGGAATGCCAGAGGGGGGAAATGGTCGTGGGGTGCAAGCTGCCCTGGTAACGACTACAAGAGAGGATAAAACACCTCTGGTCAAGTGGCACGGTGCAGCTTGGACAGACCCACCCTCCACAAGCACCATCAGTCAGCACTCCACCACACAGGGTTAGATGTCCACTCTCTGCATCTGTCTCTCCCTTCCCCAGCTTCACTCTGGCTATTTCATTCCTTCAATCCCATCACAGTCCATGGCTCCTGCTCTCAAGGAATTGGACAAAAGCAATTTAACTCAGTCAGGATTGGCCTTGCTGGGTCCTGTCCTGGTCACTGTCCTACCACAGTCACACCATCTGTCCCCTCTCCTGCACCAGTACACTTTCTTTTCCAGTCACCCACAAGCTGTGTCCAACTTTGAAAGAAGAATGAGTGTGGGGGTTCTCATCCACAAATAACATTTTTAGAAGAAGCCTTGGTAATATAAACCTCAAAACCCCCTGCATTTGAAGCACAAAAAGAAGATCATCAGCACGTACTGTGCAAGTCTTTTGACTTGGCATGGAGCGAGCTCAGTTTTTATTCTGCCACAAATGAGCACTAAAAATACACTGACTTCAAGTGAACTTCTGGAGTTTTGTTCCCAGTAAGAAATGTAGATATACTGTCAAAGAATGAGGCTGCCAGGCAGGAGGTCCTTCTGCCGTTCCCTGCTTGTGTACAGTGTGTTCTCCTCTCTCTGCCTCCTCCCTTGCTCAGGCATACAGGAGTGGGACAGCCTCACTGCCTTACAGTACTACCAGGGATGGAGGGAAATTGCCCTTTGAAACAGCTGACATTAAAGTGAATTGGCACCATGCACTCCATACAGAGATGTTTTTGGGCAGAGAAGGAACTAAGGCACGTTCCCAGAGTTCGCAGATCCTGGCCCACTTCATGTGACAGGCTTATTCATTCACCTTCCTCAACCAAGATATAGGTCAAGAGACCGAGAGCATGAAATGGAGCAGAAGTAACGCCTGGTGGACGGGCTGCCAGCACACCTGGAATGCACACAGGACTGTGACAGGGGTGCTGGAGGAACCGGACAGGGCAAAATCCCCTCGAGATACCATGGCACTGTTGAGCCCTGCAAACCATGAGGAAAGAAGGCAAACTTGCATTGCCAAATATTTCTTCTTTTGTGTCGCTAAGGTCTTGTTCAAAAGCTATATGTCAGCTAAAGAATATTTACATTGAAGTCCTCCATTCTTTCATTATACTCACTTTCTTCTGTTTCATTCATGGTTCCTCTGTGCTGCAGCCAGTTCTCCTTTACACTGAACTGGTGGAAAAAGGTTTTATTCTGTGAGGGAGAGGAAAAGAAAGAAAGGGGAAATAAAAAAAAGTAATTTTTTTTTTTTGCATCCCTGCTGTTTACAAAGCAGTAATTCACAGAATACAGCATTTAAACCATACGTCTGGCCAAAAGGTTTCTGTATAGGAAGTACACTCACACATTCTTGGAGCAGTAAACTGGGAGTTGCCTTACTAAATAATGGCCAAGGTGGGGATTTTGGAGGAAGCAGGACATGCCAAGGCTAAGCAGCCTGCACAATTCAAGGTTTTCTGTATTAATGTTCAGAGCCCATTTCTTACACACTTATTCTTACATATATTTCCTATGTACCAATCAGCCTATTTAGCAATTTCACTACAATCTCATGTTCTGCCTTCCACATTTCTGCAGTAACATTTTAAGCTTATTACACACTTCAGCTTCAGCCCAGTAAAACTGACGAGCACAGCAACTCACCTCTGAGCAGTTTGTATGCCAACTTTCCCTGCCTGCAACTTCTTCCTCCAGTTAAACAGACAGATTCATGTTCCTCTCTTTTTGCCTGTCCCTGTCACAACAAATCCGCCCTTTGCTCTGTTTACTTGACATCCATGTCAATGCCTGTGCTCAGCCTGGTTTGCCCAGCTTGCTACATCCCTCTAGCTCGGTGGGGACACACCCCCAGGCCTCCCCTGAATTTTGACATCTCAAAGCATCTTGTTAACACGCTAATACTGTCACAGCCACTGCAGGTTAGCTCACACTGCTGATATCCAGGATGCACTCAAAAGGAAAAAAAAGAAGTTCCTTAAGCAGCATTGCAGGTCTAACCTCACTGGTGTGTTTTTGGTCATGTTTTTTGTTCACCAGTCATGTTCAGTTAAGAAGAGAGGGAAGTGGGCAGAGAGGGGAAAAAAAAGTGAGATGGTAAGTTATCTAGCTATCGGCAACAATCAGGTTGGCATTACCTTTCGATGAGGCGAATACTCATCTACAGTGCTGAAACAGAAAGGAAAATCAGTTATTCTTTCCAACCACAGCTTAGGAAAAGGAAGTTTTATCTATAACAAACTTTATAACATCAGAAATCTTTTAACAGTAAATGGTCACTGTGGAAAGACTGCAGAGGTTCTTCAGGAAAAACTAAAGGCATCTGGCTCAGCCAGAGAACTTTCCCTTGACTTGCATAATTGAAGTAGTGAAAAGCAATGCTGCCAGCCCATGAGCTGAGTAGGCAAACACAGCAGTCAGGATCACCCCCAAAGGCACAGCTCCTTCCATTTCCCCAATGGCCAAAACATGGAAACAACCTCCATTTGTCGGAAAAACGTGCCAATTAAATATCTTTTATAGAAGCTATAATTATTAGTAAAATAATAACACTGAGATGACTGTTCCAAGTGATTTGCTTCTCAGCACTGCAGAGAGAATGAAGGTACCATCTGAAATCACCGACTGCAGCTTCTGAGGGAATTGGTGCCAGCTTCCCCACAAACTATTGCTCTGTCTGTAAGTAATCCCAAATGAAATTGATGGGAGTGATTGCTGAATCACAAACACTGCCCAACAAACATCAGAAAAAATTGAATAATCAAGCTTTAGTTTTAAGAAGAAATTAATTTTAAAACTGAATATACCACTTGTATCACTCCTCACTTTACTGAATTACAGAAAGATAGCAACAAAAATAAATTACATTCTGAATAAAAGAAGACTTGATCACAAATATAATCAAGACTTACTGACGGCGATGCATCCCAAGTATCTTCTGAAATTCTTTCAGGTCCTTCTCAAGAATGGGATACTCATACACATCATCTAACACATTTCTGTATATTGTCTACAAAACAAAGCAGTATCTTAAAACATCTGACAATTCAAACATTAATCTAAGGCATCACATCAATGGTCTAAGTCAATTCAGGCATTATCCTACTGAAATAAATTTTATCATGATATTTATGAAAACCTGTAAGGAGAGAATGTTCCTGTTTAAAATTCCTGGTCAATATTCAGTTTGCCTTTGGAGAAACCCTCTTACTTAGGACTGTGTACCAAGCAAGAGGGCAAAATGCTTGTACTGTTTTGTCTATAAACAGGAAAATTTAAAACACCACTTGTGGCTATTACATGAAACATGGGTTAGGTCAGAATAACACATTCTGAAGCATGACAGCATACCACACCAATCAGCACTTATCCAAAATGATAACAATTAGGTTCCTCACATTAAGACTTTTAAAATGGCAAATATTCTACTTTTCCTTTCCTCACATTTGCATGCGATTTGATTTCTTCCACAAACTCCCACAACTCTCCCTAGCTGCAAACTAATATGTAAATAAACCTTACTTTAAATTTTGCGGGAAGACATTGTCATGATTGAAATTCTAGAAAATATTTTCTCTACGCTTTTTCCGCATCTGCACGTAGATCCCTCTGTTTCCCTCCCAAGGAAACAAGGATCACATGTATGAGCCGAGTCACCAGGTTTGCTTTAGCGCCCACATTCATTTCTGAACGAACGATTTTAGCCCATGACCCTACGTGTTGGTTTTGCACATGTAACTAGAACCACCATTAACATTATTGCTATATAATATTGCACACAAGGCTCCAGAGGAGGAATTGTGAGACAGTGCACAGTCACACACCTCCATGGCCAGAAAGCCCTGCATCCAGACAGGTGCAACGCAGAGTGACACCTGATACCTGACATGACGTCCCCTTTCCAGAACAGCAATACACATCTAGTACCAAACACCAAAAATCCTAAGGTCTCTGCTTCCATATGCAGTCCTACCTTAAAACAAACAAACAAACAAAAAAAAAAACCCAAAACAAAACAAAGAAAAAAACAACCGAACAAAAAAAGGAGCCTCAAGGTTTTCTCCACATTGCCTTTGTCTTGAGTGAGTGACTGAAGAGATAAAAGACCCTTAAGGAAGACCTTCAGTCGCAGACAAAGACCCTCATCAGTAAAAGTGGAAGCTACTGCAAAGTCTCCTAAAATACCCCCATTTTTAAACCAGCAGGGAAAAAACTTATATTTAAAAAAAAAATAGATCAGTAACCAGATTGATTTTAGGCTCGCAAGAATAGCACTATTTTAAAATTAACAAAGGAATTATAAGAGCTTTTGGAACTCCTGCAGAAATATAAGAAAAGCTTTGCTAACATGTAAGGAACAATATTTTATGTATCAAAAATACACAAAGCTATGCTGCTCTCCATGACCACCCAGCAAACACCACAGAATAGGATTTCACTCCTCAGTCAAAGCAGCATCTCTCAAAACTCTCTGTGCCTATAATGCTCTGGATACCAACTGCTGACTCTGTTCTGACAGATATAATTGGTGTGTCCCAGGAACCTCCACATCTCTGGAGTCCTATTTCTTACCTTCCTAACTTTTCCCATTTTCTAGAAACCAGGGGAGTTCCCTACGTTTCATATGTTAAAGTAACGCTTTTAATGTTGACTCTATTGACAATGCAGGATTTCTGTTCAAACTGACTATATTTAATGCATTTAAAGAAGACACATGTAAATCATTTCACAGTATAGATTTCATGGAGAAGATCTAAGTATGAAAAAACATGCTTTATAGATTTTGCTGTTGGAGCTTTTTAGACATGGTATGTAATTAAACAGTGCTGAAATGCATCACAGAAATAGTTTCAATACCTTTAAAAATTGTTTTAAATGCTCATCTTCATGTAACCAGTTTTTGTAGAGAGAAGTCCACTGAGACACCAAATGCAAGACTTTTCTTTTCCTACAGGACACATCAGAATCATCTTCTTTCCCTTGGTGGTTCTTAGCACAATAGGTGCACTAGGTTAAGGAACATATATTAAGATCTCAAAGAAATTTAAAAATAACTGCTGGCAAAGACTGTGATAATCTCATTTGCTAATGAAAGCTTTTTTACAGTTTTGCTCAGTTTTAAACGTTACATCCTGTCTGGAGCTTTAGGAGTTTCATAACTTTTGGGAATTAAATTGTCAGTAATAGGAATGTCAATTCATCCTCTGTGCCAACAGGATTTTTCTTCCCTTATGGATTAGAGAGGTGAGTCTATAAAAGTAAAATCAATTCAAGAGGAATTATACAATGTTCAGTCATATTTTTTCTGCAGAACTGAGAATGAACCTTTGTCCTTTGGCATCCACACCAATGCCAGCGTGAACATCTGTGGGAAAGAGGGCAAAGCATCATTAACAATAACATAAAAAACAGGCAAAGGAAGTCAGGTTTTTTTTGCCTGCACAAATTACACAATCTGTAGACGTGACACTATTAAACTATTAAAAAAATATTATTTCTGCCCCAATTTAAATTCTGCCTTGTCACAGAAATAAAGGTTTATTTATCTTTAAACAAAAACTGACATAAAATTACATTGTTGCTATGAGTTAGGCATCTGTTTCAAAACCAGGCATGTAACTTTGATATAAGGCTCAACAACAGATAAAACTACAAGTGCGTGACCCTCGTGAGTAAAACTTTGAGTAAAAGGATATTGCCTCAGGAGTGCCTGGCACAAATCATCAGTCGTCATGAAAACTGTGTATGTAAGAAGGAAATCATCCAGGAGAGTTTCTGCAGAAGAAGACAAAAAACCCAAGGTACAATACATTAGCAAGAGCAGGAAGAGAGTATTTACTCCTGTTACTGTGCATGGCAGGAGCAGGACCCCCACCCCTAAAAAAACGGTCCAAGGAATACAGAACACATAAACCTTTATGTTTCAAAAAGTAAACAATGTGTTGCCACCGCAGAGATCAGTCCCTTTTCATTTAACAAGCACATCCTCAACTCCCAAAGCATCAACAGGCACAAGGATGCACAAAATCATTCATAATAACTCAGGAATCAGTAAGAAAGAATCCTTGTAACAAACACTGCCATCCTAGTTAGCTCAGCTGCAGGCACAGCAGCCTTTCCACACATTACCTTGTTCTGAAAGTTCAGAAGAATAACTTTTAGTAATAGGAGAAAAAAACTAGGATTGCCATGAACTGTGATTAACATCTATGCAGAGTAGTTGAAAACCATGAAATAAAAATGTTCAAATCTTTAGTCGGGTGGTTGGTTTTGTCAGCATCACTGTAAGCGCTGAGAAGTTTTCTGCAAGGTTTGTTCAATTGTATTAATGAAGGGTTTTTTCTCCTCCTGGTTTCTATCAGTGTTACAAAACCAGGCTGAAGGTACTTGCTAACAGACCATCCCAACAACTGAACCTGCAGCACCTCAGGTTGTCAGGACAAACAGCCAGTTTCGGATTTCAGTGTAACTTTTTCATTCCTCATTCCCATGTCACACTATTTTTAGGATTTTTCCAAACCTTTACTGCACACATCACTGCGGTGAGAGCACTGAGTTTGTTCTTGAGTGACAGGGCTCAAGGTAATTTCACGATGGTCTTCAAAAACCCTGTGGCAGAATGGAAGTAAGACCAAGCCAGAGTTTTACTGGAGATGTGCTACAAAATGATATGGGGCAACCATCAGAGATGGCAACAAAAGAAAATTTGTCTAGATTAAGATACTTATTTTTTTCCTCCTGTGAGGAGGCCCAGCGTGACAGGTTACCTGCCTGTCTCCAACATCACTGTATTCAGGGCTTGCCAGTGCAAAGCTCTCAGCATCCTGGTCTTACTGAAGCACAGGTTGGAACCAATGGTTTCACAGCTCCCTTCCAAAGGAAATTATTATAGAATATTTAAACAAATTTTATTCCAATTTTAGTAAACCACTCATGCACAATGCATGATCTAGAGTATTTGGTTCACACAACAAAATCTTTTCTTTTATGTAAACAGACAACATAATGGGTCCTTGTAACCACAAAATAAAAACGTTTCTGTTTGTTTCTCTGATTTTGGGGTTTTGCTTTTTTTCCAAATGATAAGGTTTTCCTCAAGTTTTGAAAGATTCCTTTTGACTGTATTTCTTTTACCCTCAGCAAATACGCTATGTTCCCTTTAGCAAGAGAACAACTCTGTTTTTTTTTAAGATAAGAACAGGAACACGGACAGAAGCTGAACAATAACAGAAGTGATTTCAGTTAGGCTGTAGAGCAAAAATATTTTACCAGTATAACTAGCTGGTATTAGTTAGCACCAATTATACTGAATTGTGATTAAAGTGGTGGATTTACAACTGCAAACACTAAGGGCCAAACCATACCTCACATGAGAAAGATAAGGCTGAGCCCTGATTTCTGTATCCTGATTTTCTCACTATTTGTTTGTGACCTGCTCCAGTCCAAGCTAGTGCATTTATACAAGCGTGCAACTGAGAGCATCCCAGCAGCTTTCCACAGCGAGACTGCAATTTCACAATAATTTAAAGCAATTTCTGTTACAGCTGCTTGGGACCTTATCAGTAAATTATTGATCCCATAACTGCGATACATGATGGCAATGAAAATTCATCCATGTATCATTCACAGACAGATGTCACATGGATAAACATGGATGGATAGCTAATGGCATCCCACCCTGTGAGCATGGGAGTCAAAACACCTCCAGTGTCTCTTAAAGAAATTAAAATACGACTATCTAGCTCAATGCATTTAACACTGCTCGTCTAGAAGGAGTCCTGATCTAAGGACTGGAGACTTAAACCCCTTGCACTCAGAAGAAAAACAATTAAATTCTTTATACTACTCAACATTTAAAAACGGTGGAAAGTATTATGTCTGCATAAAAAGAGTATTTTGTCTCAGTAAATGAAAAGACATGGTGAACAGCTTGTTCCCTATCTGAAAGGTCATCTATTCAATCTCTTGCACGTCTTTTGGATGGTACAATGAGGCTATTAAAGTTGGAGGTTTCACAAACATTTATTTGGAAACAGCTGAGCTTGGAGTCAACAGATACATTTTAGCTCTTTATTGAACTATGTGGCTGTGCAGTGATCCTCCCAAAGTCAAAGAGATGTTTATTCCAGATGATTTCCCTAATTTCCTACTCTGTGTCGGTGAGTTTCAGTAAAACTTAGCCATGTGTTTGGAGACTAACTCCTAGTGGAAGCAAAACTGCAATATTATCAATTAATTTCTCTAATTGTTCAAAAGAGTGTGACTTTATCATAATAACGGGTGTTTAAAAAAACTACTTATATGTTTACTTTTATTATCTGATAATCTGTTTTCCAGATGTCAATTCTTCCAGCACCCACAGTGTTGGGATGGAAAAAAAGACTGGTTTTACCATAATGTCAGTTTCTTGCTTTTTTGGTTTACTTTCTTGCAAGAACTGTGTTACAGACATTACTAATGCAATTCTCTCTCACAAAAAAAAACAAACAAACAATAAAACAAAATCGAAAAACACAACAAAGCAAACAGTGATGGAAAGTCTGGAACTGTACATTTGTTCAGATAACTTATAATTACTTTTATGCCCTCTCTTCATCTCCATCTCCAAGTCCTTCCATTCACAGTCTCTGGTTTCTAAGAACCCTTCCAAAACAAGGTAAATCATTCAGCCCACTTAAAGTTGCACACACGTATACATAGTGATTTCTTTTATTCTCTAAAGGCAGAAGAAATGGTAAGAAGAAAAGTTAATAAATTCTGTTTCCTACAGCTTGTGTATGGGCTAAATTTCTTCAAATTGCCTCTGAACATGTTTAGAAATTTAAACCCTAGAGGAATGTTTTGAACAAAAAAAGTCTTGATTATACATGTGGTCCATTAATAGCATCACTCATCCGTTAAATTACTTTAACAAGTAAGCAATGGAAGTGTTTTTGCAAGATTAAATATCTATTACCAGACATCACCCAAAGACTTTACAACAATATTCATATTTTAAAATGCCTGAACTAGCTTGTAGGTATTTCCCTGAAGTCCAACTGTTCACTGTAACTATCTTCTGCATTTTCTTCCTAAATGCCCTGTAATTTAAACTCATTCCAGAATGGTTTTTCATGTCATAGCAGGAACACAAAACCTGAGGGTGTACTAATACTTCAAAAATAATATGCTCAAAACAAACTGCACACTTGTCAGACACTTTTGGACATGAGTATGTGTTCACAAATGATTTGCTGGTCTTAATCTACAAAAGGAGAAAAAGGGTAACCATGAGAGGATTTATTCACAGAACATTATTCATTCTGTTGCTAATGACCACTAAGAGCAGTAAATTTTGACTGAAGAAGGGCTGTAAGTGTACAAGTTGGACTGACAATTATGAACAAAAGCCTGAGATTTTTCTGTTTAGCCACATTTGATTTAAGAGTTAAAAAAAGGCAGTTCCAGTCAACTCATTAATAATTTACGGTTCACCTTACCCCACTAAGGATGTCAGTGAAATGCACACCCCTTTTAAAATTTTACTCTATGTTCCAGTTTCTGCCTAAATTTGTGACTATTTTTCCTATCATTCTGATAGAAAAAGTTTTTTTCTAGCATTTGTAGCTAACAGGGAGAATAAAATGTGCACTAATAGTTAGAAGCAAAGACATTGGAAGGGAAATCTTGGTGCAAAACCCTGCGATGCTATGATTTTTTTTTCTCTTTTTCATTAATTTTTTTATTTAAACTTTTTCTTCTAGCCATCAATCTAACTTTTCTTTGTTCCTCACAATTTTCCTTTATTTGGCTAAGCAATTACTACAAAGTCTGGAGTTAAACTGCAGCTGTGGAATATTTCATTTCAAAGACAATTTCAAGCATTTTAAAGCTTCATTAAGACATGCAACAGAACCAGCATGAGTCCCACGGCCTCCAGCTCTTGCAGCTCTTTGGGGGCAGCCTTAGGCAGTAATCTCACCACACCAACTGTGTGTGAGTTCCACAGGCATAAAAATAATAAAAAAAGCAGGCAATGTGTTCATTTGTTATTAAATAATCAATTTGCACCAGCTTCTGCTGAGACAGTTTCTCCCAGGCTGTGTGTCCCCTCCTTCCCCCAAGTGAAGGAAAGCACGGGCACAGCTTTACCAGCAATAATCCAATTTTTCTGCACTGGACAAGTTCTTCTGCAAGACACATTGTGGGTGGCTGAGGGACAGAAAGAGCAGCACAGAGACACTCTCACCCATGTGAAACAACCAGGGAACCTTTGCTTTCAGATGGTGATTGAAGGAGCCAGCAATATATCTACATGAGAACTTGCCACTGTATTGCTAAAAAAACAATTCCCTGCTGCTTTCCGTGTGCCCCTTTACCTCTCTAACAGGAGAAACCCTTTCTCTCTGAGAAGACAACTCTACAAATACCAGCTCAAGGTGATGGTACAATTACAAATGCCAGGAGGAAAGAATGGGTGTCCTACATGTGTTTGCACACCAAATCTGATTTTCCAATGGTTTCCTTTCTCCACTCTGTTCTCTAGGCAGGCTATCGATTACTAAGGCTTAGGAGATAAATTAATACAGATCTGCAAAGAAAATTCATCTGTGACACACATTTAACAACTCAGGACAGGCAATACACTTCTTGGTGTTGCACACCAAACAACTGTATCCTGTTCTCAAACTGGAGCACTTTCTTAAACTACTGTAATGGTATGAGGCATCAGTGGAGCAGCCTCACTTTAGTAACTTGTAACATAAACATTCTAAGAGACTTAATCTAAAGAAAATGCCTCTGCCAAATGGAGTAAAAGTTAAATTGATTCGATTAAATTAGATATCGTTGAGGACAGCTCTAAAAAGCAAATATTAGAAAAGCTGTCTCCTAGAATGAGTGAAGAAAGAAAAGTATGGAAACATTCAAGTGCTACAGCTACTACACATCTCTAACTACCCACATAGAAATTTGTATGTTCACATATTATTTACTAGCCTGCACGTGCACCAACCTGAATCTTTAGACCACCACTGCTAAACCAATAGTGCATACATTAAAAACGTGTCCAATAGCTCAGGCTGCACTTAGAATGCACCTATTGCCCTACTGCTAATATTAGACATACTGTCCAGCTAAGCCAGATATAACTATTCCTAATGCCTGAGTCATTAATCCCTTTATACGCACAAGAAGAGATAACTTGATAACAAATTCCAGTTTGTCCTGGTTTTTGGATCACATTGCTGCATCCTGAACAGATTCTGGTTTGTTACTTCTCAATGGCTGCCAGCAAAAAAAAAAAAAAAAAAAAAAAAAAAACACCAAAAACTTAAAACTAAAACAAACAAAAATGCAAACAAAAAAACCCACAAAAACAAACAAACAAAAGCAGAAAAACAAGCCAAACAACTCCTCCCACCTTCAGTGACAAACTGACTGCTGAGATGACAAGACCCATTCTCTTTTCCGTATCAAACTTTACAGAGCAACTTTTCAGACTCTGCTCTTTCCACTCTCTGTAGCATTTCTTTATCCATGTTCTATCCTTTACATTTTTACATATCCTTTGCTTATTTAAATATCAAGAAAAAAATAAAGCTATGTGAAATAAGGCAACAACAGGATTTAAAACAGCCAATGCATTGAGGTTTTTTCTCATAACTACATGGCTTACAAAAGTCAAATTCCTCAATACAGAGAAGTATAAGCATATACACTTTATGCATACAGACTCTGTATTCCTTTCTCTGCAGATTGTATATATCATGTACTATTAGTTGGGGAGAGGGTACTGACAGTGAAATCTGTTAAACTGCAAAGAAAAACAAGTAATCTGTTTTTTTGGGGGGACTTCTTTGGTTTTTTTTTTTAAACTTATCACTTCTGAACCCAAATCTCTTCGACTCCGCACTGTACAAATCCATTGTGAATGGCTGTGCAAGAATTACAGAAAGATTTAAGGGTTTCTCAGGCTTGTATTCCACACTAAATCGGATTATAAGAAAATATAGATAAAGCACTGGAATGCAAGTCTTTTTCCACTTTATGCAAAGTAGTGATTTAGCTTTCTCCAAGGATTTGCTGGTGGAGGCCAAACCTGTATGGAGATTGAAGGAAAAACCAAACACCAACAACAAAAAGGAGAAAAAAAATTGCCTGAATGAACAAACCACTGGAATTCAGTAACTCACAGGTTAAAGCTACTCTCGCCATTGTAGTGGTGAGCCTTAGTCATGCTACAGAGCAGTTGTGGCTGTCACTATGTGCATGAGAGAATTAAACTGAGAGAATGAAAACCATGCACTGAATTAAAATTATAACACTCTAAACCTTCTGCTTTCCAAGCAGAGGAAATCGCTAAGTGTCCCTCCTTCCTGCTCAACTTATCTTTCAGAAACGTAACAAACAAAAAGAGGTCATAACATCTTCTTCATCCTCATCATGTAAGAACTTTAGCATAATATATTGGTAGTCAGCATCTAGGAACTCCAGCGGCATGAAATACAAGTGGGGGGTACACACACACTTTTAAAACATCAGTGCAAACTCTGAGGGACCTCTGTGTGATAACAACATCTCTCTGGTGCTGGGGGGGAAATATTTTTGAGAAAGACAAATATGAAGAGAAAAATAAATGTATTTTAGACAACACAGAACAAATTCTAAAACCTTTTAACTATGCCATTTCCCATTTGTGACTGTGGCAAAGACGATAAGATGACCATATGGTCAGCTCTTGACCTCCCCTTATGTTAATACACTTACCAGTATTAGCCAGAGTTACAAATTTAATAACCATCAACAACTCTGCTCTCATTTACATTCAGTGCATCACCCCCGCCTTGCAGGACCAGACATTTTTATCTAACATTTTGGGAAGCTCATCCTCCAGAATATATTTGGGGAAAAAAAAAAAAAAGTCAACTGCTAGACCAGCTGAATCCCTTGGAATTTTTCTCCTCCCAGGACTGAAGAGCTGGGATCAATAACACTAATGCACCTTCTGACCTCATAGCCCACATTGGAAATAATTTTTTAAAAAGAAAATATTCACTGATGGGGTTAGCAACATCATACTGATCAGAAACAGTTAGGGCATGCATCTCTCACAGGCATCAAGAAAAGCAGCCCTGTGAGATGGGGTTACAGCTGGGCAAACAGACAGATGAGCCCTGTGCCTGAGTAAAATGGATGCCGATTACTTACTATTCCCTAGGGAATAAATAGGGTTTTTTTCTATTTTAAATATCCAGTCACTTAGTTAAAATTAAACAAAATGAGGGCTACAGCAAAGCATTTTCAAGTTCTTCAGACTCTCAGTGCTGAAAGATCACAGCCTTGATACAACTTCTTGTCACACCTCTTCCTCCCTTCTGCAAAACAAGAAGAATTATAACACACTTCAAGGCAGACAATGCTACACACAGATGTTTTGTGTGGTTTAGTTCACAAAATACTAATGCTCTGAAACCTTTCAGCAATGCAAACACAGGTCCTGAGAGTTGAGCTGTAATCAGAAAATTGCTTGTTCTGCAGAATCGGAAAAACAATTTGACGGCAGCAACTCTTTTCAAAGGTAGAAGTTTCTCAGTATCTCTAATTCCAGAGCAATTTACTAAAAATGTCAGGATGTCTCTGAGTACAAACAGTAAATGCAAATTCCTATCTGATCTAGCAAGACCTTGCTCATGTCTGAGAGGGTGCTGGGAGGTTTCAGACCACCCTTGCACTCAGCAGATGGCAACGGTGCTCAGGACCTTGCAGGATTAGCCCTTAATTCAAAATCGAATCCTCTAATAGTGCTATGCCACCATGGACACAGCATGAAGCAAAAAAATGAAAATGATGTTGAGAAAGAAAGGTCAATGAAAGCAAAGAACATCAATATATAATTTGCTGCTAATGTATTAAAACAATTATAGTAGTTATGTCACCTAACCACCAAGGCACCGAGAAATCAATGCACAAAGGAATAAAGTGCAAGACATTTATTTCTGGCATTAGGTTAAAAAACTAAAATACATAAGGGCATGATATTTAACTTGTACAACCACATTTTTTATTAGAGCACAGAAGTCAGGACTAGGGATCATTTCTAAGGTCATCTCCCAGAAATTTCTGGCAGTATTTTAACATCTGCAGAATGAATCAAACACATTCTGTCTGGTAAGGTCAAAGATGCTCATAAAGTCGCATTCCAGTTGCTGCTATCACATGTATTGGAGCAGCTTCTTATTTTGTTGGAGGGACAAAAAGCCCTGAAACCACAGGCAGAGAGCAAATGTCAAACTTGTCCAGCTTTAATGAGACACTAATTTTCCCACACAGAAATCTGAAGCTCTCTTTTTTCCCCAGGTGGGAGGGAGCCCTGGTGATTCATGTGCAGCTGTAATGGTCAGGGTTACTTGGTTACTTGAAATTATTGGACAAATCCTCCACGCTTTATACATTTTAAAGCATTAGTAATATTGCCTATAGCAGTCACTCTAAGCTATTGACACTTTTTGTTTAAAAAGTGCCTTTGACTGCTGCAACTAAAACACTGAAGCTTTCCATGCAGTGAAACTTGACAGTAAACAGAGGCGTTCTGATGCACATGTGAGATGTGAAATCCTAACACAAGCAAAAGGCAGACACTCCTTGTTCACATCAGGCATCTCCCAAAGTACTTGAGGAGAAAAACCCATCCTCTCTTACATCGATTGATTATAACAAGCCAGCCAGGCCAGGACTGCCTGGAGCAGCAGGACAGAGGATGAAAGATTTAATGGCTCCCTTTCATCCTTCTGCCTGCAGACCAGCTGCCTGAGCACAGCCTGCTGTGATGTGCCCTCCTGGGTTTGCACCCCCAGCACTGGTGTGGCTCCGTGAAAGTTGTATGAGCAAGTACAAGGCAAGGTTCCACTTTTCTGCTTCTGTCAAGGTTCTACTTTTCTGCTCCTGTCTTGCACAGGAACTTCTTTGCGTCAGCGCCATCACCCTCCTCCTCGGGCAACCAGGAGAAGCAACATCTCCAGCTCAGACTCCTCAATGACACAAGTTCCAGGTGTCACTGAGAGTTGCCACCGCCTCAGGGGTGCCAGCAGAACAGGACTTTTTGCTGCCTGGTGGCAGTATATCACACAGCCATCCTCCAGCAACCAACAGCAGTGCACACAGAGGGTGCACAGTGCCCCCTCTCTCCCCTCTGCCACTGGAAGCCTGGTCCTACCAACTGGGTGCTCCAAGGTGCCCTAAGGCTGCTCGAGCCTTTTGCCTGGTCCCTGAGCCCAGCACACATTCCAGTCTAAAGGGAACTTGAAAATCAGACATTCAGCTTTCAGAAAGTTAACACAAAGGAAGATGCAGTTAATCTTTATTCTTATCATCTTTGCTATCCAACACTTCTATGGCTTCGAAGAATAACCAGGTTTCAAGTTCAGCATATCTTTGTCATTGTGGAATTGGAAAAAATCTACTCCTAGGAAACAGAAATCTTCCAATCTAATATTATATATAGGCATAAAAATCATCACATCTTCAAAAAATGCTTGTGAGCTCCTATTTCTAGATCACTCAGATGCTTTAAAACAGTCTGCTTCTCAGTGACACTTCTGAGAACATGAGCCCAAATATTCTGTTTACAATCAAAAAATACATATATATTTGGATTTATATATTTAAATCCCCTTAATTGGCATTATTTTTAAGTTGAAACTATTAGCCCCAAAAGGCTTTACTTCCAAATCCACTATATCTGGACAACATCCAGTCTGGCAGATTATGACAAAGGCAGTAGAGTGAACTCAGAATACATTCCATGCTGGTACATGACATGGATAAAGGATAGGCTGGATACTCATCCAGTGCCCCACCTAAAGCTGTGCAGGTCAGGTACAATGCCCAGACTTCAGTGTGCAGCATCATCCCATCACCTGCTGCTAACTGCCTTCCATACAGAGGGATGGATTCCTTAGGGGAACAGAAATGTACGGATCCACACTGTGTATTTTTAAAAGTGTTTAGCGAGAAGCTTTGATCTCTTATTTTCCCCCCTACAAAGCAGTAAGGGGAAATTTCTTTGTGCTTCAGCCCAAGGAAGGAGATATAAGGAGTATCTTCTTTGCCCCTGGGAGCCGAATTATCATAAATATGCTAAGCAGTGCAAACTCCCCAACATGTGGCACTGGAGCACGTGCAGTAAACATCACAGCATCTCTTCAGGGAAGCCTAGCACGACAAAGCCTCCACTGGCAAATCATCGCTCCTGGCTTCTGCAGATTTGACAGAATTGCCTACAAAGACAATGACAGCACCCTCATCTGAGCAAGAACTGTTTAATTTGGTCCAAACCTCTGTACAAGATGGGAACAGCATGCACTAGACTAATGAGCAGACCACACATTTCTTCCAGCACAGGAAAGGTCAAGTGGTGGGATATTTTTAGTGCACTGGTCACACACACTAGGTTAGGGTCTTGCATACACAGCTGTGGCCCACTGTCAGGTAACCTCAAAAGCAGAGACTCACTTAACATCTTCTGACATATGGAGGAAAAAGGGCCAGCAAAGGTGCTGCCTGACTGATGTGTTACAGGCTCAGCTGGGGAGAGGGCAGAGGGGAGGGAGGAACACATCTTGCAAACCCCACAGGAGACCCAGACAGACACTGGCATAACTGCAGTGTCACTGCAGCAATGAAGGATGCCACTTCCAGCATTTTGCCAGGGTATACAATACTTCAGGCTGATGGGCAAACAGCTCTCAGATAGCTCTGAAATAACTTATTCAATATTTAACAACACACCTATGGTGCACAGTGGAGGGGGGTGGCATGAGGGACATGACATCCAAGAGAACCTAAAACCCAAACAGGGCCATACTTGCATCTTGAATTTCCACATCTGTCTTCCTCCCCACTCCCCACGGCAGTGAAGCACCGCTTCACAGTACGAAACCAGAACAAGGAGCACCAGAGCACTCATAAGGCAGCTGCATTCCCTGCATGGTGAATGGGTTCCAAAAAAATCTGATCAGTCTCATGATGGTGGTGTTAAAATACACTGTCACACTGAGTGTAGGCTTATTTATAAGATATAGGTCCTTAAAGTATGACCTGAAATTGTACTTGCTACACTGAGACACCCAAATCATTCCAGTGAGAGGTTAACATGTAATTAAAGACAGCTTTTATGCTTATTATTATTACAACTAATGGAAGACAGCAATAAAAAAACGCCTTGCACACAGTCTGCATACATATTAAGAACATCTAAAGACTTCAAACAATTGTGTTTGTCAGTACAACCCTGTGCTGACAGCTGAATGAAAGCAATCACCAAGGCTCTTGCTTGCACTGTTTAGAGATCATACAGGGGTAAGACACGAGGAACAGATATTATCCAGAGTTCAGCTACTTGTAAGTATTAAAACACCTGCAGGGACATATTTTCCTGTGGCAGCTGAACTGTGTTTGTTGCAATTTGGCTGCCTGCAATACACAGCATCTCAGTGCTGCACTTTTAAGACAGAAGATTCTTATTTTGATAATTTTCAAACTATTTACATTCATTGGGGAGTTCAGCATTAGATCCTTGGTTCAGCTGTACCATAATTACTCAGGGTTTTTTACCTGATGGCCCTGCTTATTTCAGTTAAATAAAGTGGACATACTAAGCAATTATAGATGAAAGCACAGTGGGGTAATTTTCTAAAGGTTTATATTAACTTTTGCCATTATTTCAGATTTTTAGTGCGATTTATTGATTCATTCACAAAAAGAAACTATGCAAAACACAGACAGGCATAACTTTGGACTGGTATAGTCCAGCCTTCTTCCTTTGTATCTTTCTTTTCCAAGAAAGATGAGTATCTTATGAGACACTGTGTTTTCCATGTACACACTGGAAAACATTTAATGCAGAAGATGCATTCTGTATTTCACTGAGAGAGTTCAATTTTTAGCCCATCATCAAGACAGCCCACTTGTCTCCAGGACTCCACAGGACACAGAGGAATCTCCCTGGCTGACAGGTAAACCCCACCTTTCTGCACAAGCACACACGGATCTGATGCAATGTCAAGGAAAAAGGTAAAAATCCCAAACTGTGATGACAGATAAGCTGCTGTATTAAACAGTGCCTCTGGCATCATCTGCTCTATGACCATGTTTCACCACCAGAGCACCTGCCTGGGACTCGTGCTCACGGCCATCTTTCATTTCTACAGCTCTTTTAAGCACAAAGTGCCAGCATGGTTTTCATAAAACATGCTTTATTTTGCCAGTACATAGAGAAAAGGAGGTAGTACAGGCTCAGGAGAGGGTGGAGGTGCCTGCCAAGGCTGAGAACACAAACCACTGCCCCATGCAGACAACGCCAATGCTTTTGGCTTACACCATCAAAGGTGAGTCAGATGGTGATCCCACTGCAAATTGCCTTTGCCTATCAGTTTTTCAAATCCTCTTCAAATTAAATAGGCTAACGGCATAATTTCTCCTTTTTTAAAATTAAACTGATTTGCTTATTCAATTAGTCATTAAAGGCAATTATAAAAGATTCTTTTTTCTTGCTAAGAAGCGGTATGCTTTCTATATCACCACTGCTTAGCCCATGGGAAATCATCAATTATGCAATGACAGTCTGAGACTGCAATCATTCTTCCATGGCTGCAGCCTGGTAAACACTTCTGTTAGGTGTAACACTTCCTACAGCCTCTTTCAGGTTACAAAATAGTGAGCATGCATTTATTGTTCCTAAAGAGCCTGGCAGAGAACGTAGCAAAGCATTTAAAGGAAGACTCTGAGGATTACACACCACCTTTCAGTTAGATGAACACTTGATATATAAGAACATATATTTAAAAGCAATTTTCCATACCAGTTTTTAGAAACACATCACCGATTACAGGAAATATAGAGGAGCTGGAATTAATTCCATTAGGAGCTGCTGTTCTGAAGAAACAGTAGCCCACATCCCAGAAGGACAATGAACTATAATATGCAAGCTCATTTAATCACTGTATCCAATTACAAGGAGGAATAAATCATCACACACATGCCTATGTCTGAATTTTAAAAGGTAAATAGATCATGAATAGTCAAGCCAAATGCTGTGAATCTCTGGATTCACAGATTAGCAGAGTGAGTGCTGCATTCACTTTCCATTTGAAATTTTTTATTCCATTTGGAGCTTGATTGCACAGAGCTGACATTCTCTGCAGTAAGGGGACACAAAACTGTGACCTCAGTGGAGTTTGTGTATGGTCTAATGACAGACTTTGCTGGTCTCTCTGCCCTTATTCATACCCAGGACTCCCCTAAGTCACAGGGGGTCAGAAGAGGAGCTGCCCTTCTTCCAAACACTACAAACAGCAGCACTTTGGGCAACAGCTCCCAGCCTTTGCTGTAAACTCCCTCATCCCAGACCTGCATGACCATACACTCCAGGAAGATCTGAATCCTCTCCATTTGTCAAGAAAACCCACTACACCAGTTTCTTGCAAAGCTGATGGCATTTTTGTGTTTTCCAGATGCTTTCAGAAAACTGTTATCAAATATTTACCATTCTTTGCAATTAAGAACATAATCGTAACTTCCCAAATTACATCTTACTAACCTGGACTTCCTGAACAAAATTCCTATCCATTAAACTATGATGTAACATCAAATGTCCTATGGCCCATTTGCACGTCAAAATCCTCACCCCAGAAAGGAGATTAGATTCTCGTTAATAATAACACAATCTGTACTCACACATCAAAGTAAAAAACCTGTTCAAAGTATTTACATAAGCTGCACAAGCAGCCCATGTCATATTTGCCTTGTGAAATGGGCCACCATGCTGGAGACTGTAACAAAATTTCCCTCAAGCCAGTGATACCACACACACCTCAGGAAAATACCTTCTTTTCAATGAAGCTGCAGAGACCTTCCCCTGCCTGCAGGTTTACACTTCACTTGTCCAGCACGCCCAGGTTTCCCAACTGATCTCATCCCAAAATCTCCTTGTGTGTGCTTTGGGGCTTCTGCCCACAGCAAACCTCAGAGGTCCCACGATGGCAATGGCTCCCAGGGTGTCACACTGTCCTGGGGAAGGGCTCTGTGCCCATCAGCAGCCCCAGCACTGATGGAGCCTCCAAGGGTTTTGCAAGCTGCTGCGGTCTAGGAGCCCTCCAGTGCACAGGGAGAGCAAGCAGGGAATAGACAGTGTCCCCTTGCTTCCCTGGCCCTGCTCCAGGGACACCCAGGGGAGAGGACAGCAAGGAGCCCAGCACGTGCAGGGCTGGCTCCTCACAACAGGCTGGGCACCAGCAGGCCAGAGGGCAGCACCTGTGTGTCCATCCTCAGAACCACCTGGCTGCCCCCAAGCAGCCTCTCTGGTCAACGCCTGAGCAGCTGAAGTGGAAGTGAGGAGGCATTCTGCCTGATGGGAAGTGGGATGCATGTGTGTGCTGAATTGCTAAATCATCCTGTTGTAGCCTCCCTGCCACTGCTTGATGACATGTACCAGGATGGAAATTTCCTACCTGCCTGTTACAGAGTTAAACTCTACAGCCACAGACACAGTTAACATCCACAGACAGCAAGAGGAGAAGCTGTAGTCACTTTAATAGGCAAAATGCTTGCATTGCCCATTCTTGGTGGTTTTCACACTTCAGAGCAATGCTGCATGGCCGCTGCTGCTTTAAGGCTTTGAATGAAAACCCTTTGACAATAGGGATCTGACAAATGCTATTTGTTTGTGGTTGTTTTTCACTGTTGTTTGTTTGCTTCCAGCTTGTGGCTGTGCATCCCCCATGATGATACTAACTGTATCAACAAACAAAATCCCATGGACAAGGCTCCTATGGGGCAGGGAATTAAATCCAACAAGGGTTTCATTATTGTATTGATGCCGGGGCTCTGAATTCATGGCTGGGAAAGAACAAAACCAGGATCTGGCTTTCTGGTTTTAACTGCAGTGGTTCCCGGACAGAGGTTAACCAGCCCTAAATTCCAAGAAATAGATGTGAAGAAGGTTAAAGAAAGGCTGCTTGTGGAATTGGCAGAGCACCGTGGGCAGTGAGAGGAGGAGGGATAATGGCAGGAGGAGGATGTGGGGTGTAGAAAAAGGAAAGAAACTGAAAAGCAATAAAATGTGAGGTTTAAAAGCTTCCAGCAGTCCCAAGTCAGACAGCATGATTTCTCTATGATTACACCTCTCATTCTGGCAATTTATACCTCCATCAAAGCTCAAGTTCAAGCAAAGGAAAAAAATCCCAATTCATGTCAAATGCCATCGCAAGAAAACCAAAGTTTTTTGTTATTAGCTTCCATCAAAATCAGACCCATCAATGCTGCCACTTTATTTACATTCATCTGTTTTCCCCAAACCCTCACCCCAAAATGTTTTTTGCACTCAGTGTCCTTTAGCCATCATATTTTCACATCAGAGAGAGAGAGAGAGTATGATCCCGGCTTTAGTAGGATCTCACAAGTTTTTCTGGACTAAGACAAGGTCATCTCATGATCTCAGCCTGGCTTGGGAAATAGTGGTGTGAGCTGCTGCCACAGCTACAGCTCACATCGGTATTTTTCACCTTGTCTAAAAGATGGGACAAGTAATGTATTTTATTGCAGTAACCGATGCTACTCTAAAAAAGCTCTTTCTGTCAGTGCCAGCTATACTCCATGAGGGTAACTGACATCTCATGAAAAACCTTTGGCTGTCAAAGTGCCGGAATTCTACTCCTATTTCAATCTTTGAAAGGATCAAAATTGACTCTAAAAAAAAAAGGCAGGGCTGTCTCCAATGCCAGCTACCTAGACTCTTGTAAAAGGTGATATACATCCAAAGTAATACCAAGGTGGATCAAATCTTTCCCTCTAAAAAAAGCAACAGCAATTTAAAGCCTGTATTATGAGCTTACCAATTGCAGTTAATGCACAGAGCTTCTGAATTTATGCTCAGTGCATTCTGCTCCATTATCTCCTTTCCAGAGAGGCCCTTCCTCTCTCACAAAAGTATTCCTACTACAACCACCTATTTCTACATCCAACAGCCAATCTTCTCTCACCCACTAAAATCCAAACCCAGCAAAACATCACAAACCACAGCAGAACACCATGCCAACGTCCTCCAGCACAAGCAAACTCGGCCTTTGGCAGCTGCTGTTCTCATCTGCTCTGTTTGTCCCTTTCCCTTGAACACGCTAGAGAAGGCAGCAGTCACTGCTAGGGCAGGGCAGAGCCTGGCTGTCCCACACCTGGTGATCCAGAGTGTGCTGGCTCCAGTTTGCCAATGCCCCAGACTTTCTCAGCAATCGTGTTCATTCAGCTACACAGCAAGCAGAGGCACTCCGCCTGTAACGCAACCCAGGGTTCCCGGCTATTAAGGGAGGTCTTAAGAACCCAGAGAAAGCCCATTGGGAAATAGACAGAAATCTATACCAATTAATGGTTCACAAATAGGTCTTGGGTTGTGGCTTTCTGTTCTTAATCTCCCCCGGTGACCTCTGAGCCCAGGGATTTACAGAAAGCAGTAAAGTGGGAAAGAAAAGGACTGCATCAGTGCACTGCACAACCAAGCATCACCTAATGGCAGTAACAGGGAGCATGACGGGGAGCTTAGCAAAGTAACAATAATTGCGGTTTGGCTATAGCCAAAACCAGTCCCACTCTTGCTCACAAAAAGACCAAGGTTGCTACTTCCATAGTACTGTGAAACTGTTTGAACTCAGGGCATGTTAAGAAGGATTGCGGGGGAAGGAGGAATTAACAGCATGAGAGTAAATTTAGTTCACAAGAGGGGAAAAAAGCTGCTTTGAAGAACAGATTTCTTTCAGATTCTTAATACACAAAGCACAGGTCTGCAGTGAATCCATCCTTCCACCCTGTGGGCGGGAAATGAAGGCGCTCTTTATATTTCTCAGAAAATGTTAATTTCACAAGAAAATCATTGTATTATAGCAACTTGGAGTGCTGGAAACACTGGAATTCAAACTCTGAAGACAGCTCATGAACTGTACTCTTGGACTCAGAGATGCAGCAAGCACATTAAGATACAGTTTTCTCTTTTCAGCATTCTTACATGAAAATTCCCCCATTCCATAAAAGCATTGAAAAACAATAAATCTCAATTTCAGAGCACCATCTCTGAGATTTATATCATTACAGATCCTGCTTTCAGGAAGGAAAGCTTTGCTGTATCCTGAGAACAAGGTTCCCACTCAACAACCATGGAAGTGAGTGCTAACAGCAACACGGGAGTCATTAGTGTAGGTCGGCAGCTGCAGAATCTCAGTGTGATGGAAGAAGAGAACCTCGATGACAATGCCCAGCTTTTCAACAGCTTGCAGATCAGGGTTTGATAGTAAAAGGCCTTAAGAAGGAAGAAAAGCAGTACAACACTAAGCAGTGAGAACAATAAATGGGGGACCTGTGGTGAAGGGCCCCATGTTTGGGGTTCCTGAAGTACAAGGTGGTCTGTGGCTCTCACTGAAGGAACAGGATGTGTGCACACTTTATAAGAAACAGCAACGCTGATATTTCATTTTTACAGTTCCAGTTCCTACTCTCACAGCTAACTGACCTGCCAGCCCACACACCATCTGTTGCTATTCCTCTTATGCTACTCTCTTAAAAATGAGGTCCCACTTTTTATCTACTAGAAACAGCACTTTTCAGATAATTGTGCATGTTTTATAGTCAGCTTCAGAGAGCCACATTCTGGGAGAATATGAAGCAGGGCTGTATCAGGGGGCGGAGAAGATCTAGAAAGCTATGTCACCTCCACAGTGGAGGTTATCCTCTCCCTTCATGTTCTTGGTTGTTTGACCAAATTTCTGCAGGGGAATGGATCTCTACTAGACAGACAGAAGTCAGTCAGAGTTACCACAGTGATTCATGTCAAAATTTGGCTATGATTTTTTTTTTGCTAAGCTGATATTGACTTGCCTTGGTTTTGGTGCTCCTATGGCTCGCTAGAGGCAGTTTGGCATTAGTTGCAACAGAAGGTACCTGGCCTGCTCCATCTCCAGACCTGTGGAACTGACCTAACCTCCTGAGCAACATTTGAGCCAGACAGGGAATCACCCTAAGTGGTTGGCATATATCCAAGATGACAGGTCTCTTGATGAGAGAGATTTCTTTGGCATGACCCCTGTGCAGTGACTCAGTTCTCCCCTTCAACTTCGTGGCCCTCAGTCCAGACCTTCTGACCTGGGAACACAAGTTATTTCTGCTACATTTGACACTGACCAGCCACACTCGAGTGATCAGAAAAGATTTCAGACTAAGGCAGAAATTAAGAAGTAACATCTGCTATTCTTTTTACTGATAAAATACAAGAATTTTTATAAAGTCTTCCAATAATTTTTTTATCTCTTCCATACACTTCTTGGCTTAGCACCACCAGACAATTAGGAATTATCAAAAGCACCATTCTGGAAAAAGATCTACAGAAAAGCTTTTCAAATATACAAACATGTCTCTTTATGATCTCAGCTACTTAATGCATCTACTTTTTTATATATATATATGACAATATATCATTTCATATATCTGAAATACTTACTCCATTGATTTGATAGTTATGGCACCTTGACTTACAACATTATGAGGGCCAAAGGGATGTTACAAATAACTGATTAAATGTTTTCAGGGTTACATCTCCAGCCACCTTACCAAATTCTCAGGGTCATAACATCTTATCTTCCAAATACCTCATCAAAAATGCTTCTATCACCCCAGCTTATTTTGCAGTACAACAAATGAACATTTTCTGACTTTTCTGATTTAGAAGCCTTTCCCACTGTCAAAAGAAATGTTCTAAAAATGTTCTCTTGATAGTCCTACACTTCCCAATTATTTTCTGCTTAAACAACTAAGATCATCAAAAACCCTGATACTGCCTACAATGCACATCTTCATAATAAATGGTTTCACACCAGGCTTTCATGACAGCTCCTTATCACTTTCTCACATAGCAAAAGGCAACAACTGGAAATAATGAATCACTGAATTACAGGGAAAAGACTGAGAAACTGAGAATACTATGATCCAGTTGGCTGTTCTATAGAAGGGGTAGGTATTTCTTCTGCAAATTTGACTCAAACACAGAACATTAAAAACTTGGGGTTCTACCAGGTATTCTTGCAAAACAGTACAAAAATAATGCATTTATGTGCCTGCAGTGCACAGAGTGCCTCGGTGCTCCTGGGCACACTGAAACCATGTGTTTTGCTGATGGTTACCTCAGTTACTTTCTCTCCCTGAAAGGGTCTAACTTGCTAAGTGCACCCACGGCATAAAAGTATTTGCAGTCATGAGCATACCACCTCTACAAAGAGAGCCTTGATCAGGAGTGAGAGGGTTTATCATTCCCCACGTTGACTCTCGTTTCCCAGTCATTGGATACAATGGTGAGACAACGCAGGAGCAGCATTCCCAGACCCTGCCTTTCCAAAAGTTTGCCCAAACAAGTTTTAGTGCCCAAGTGCAAATAAATCCTTTTCAGGCTCCATGTCCTCATTTCTCAGAAGAAACTGTCTGAGCTCCTGACACGAGAGAGCATCTCAGACATATTCCCCTCCTTGGCATTTCCCATTATCTTCGGCAGCATGTGACACGCTGTCTGTCTGTAGTCAATCCCAGACGGGTGCTCCTTCTGCAAGCTGATTCAGCTCACTACTGTGACAGAAAATAATCCTATCAAAGGGGGAAAAAAATTATTTCCTATGAAGATACCTAAATCTACTTGGCACAAGTACAGAAGAGGAGATGGGGCAGCATGGCAAAGTACAGGTGGACAGTTAGAGGACATCAGGCCTTCCCATTTGAGAAGCCAGTGTCACTGCTGGCAGACTTGGTCCCAAATTCATGCTATCCCCAGAGCTCCTGCTTCTCTTGTCCCAGCTTCAGGTCCCACTGTGCCATCTACAAGGCCAATCAGCAGAAAATGACTCTCACTCTGCTGCCAGCTCATTCAGTTTTCCTACCCATCTTACTATAATCTTAGATTTCAATTCATTCTTTCCAAACTGCAACATGCTGCATGCAATATGCTGGGTCAGGGCAAAGATCCCCATAAAAAGAACCCAGTCATTGACAGAGGATGCCCAACAGAAGAAAAAAAAACCTCAGAAAAAGATAAATACCAAGTTATCTTTCTCACTCACACACCCTATCTTCCAGCAACATTGAGTGCAGACTTTCCAAATGGAAGTTGTACTGACATCACTGCAGTGATGGAGCTTTTGCCAGAATTTTGCCTAGTTTGTTTTTAAAACCTTCCAAATTTTGGCTTACACAGAATACTCACAACAATGAATTTCACAGTTTAGCTGTGCATTATACCAGAAAACCACTTCTCTTTATTAGTTACAAACCAAATAATTTCACTGTGTTACAAAACACCTCATAATGAGAAAAAATGAACAATCTTTATGTCCCACCTTCCCCACACAATTAATGGTCTTGCAGATCACCATATATGTCCTTTACCAAAAAGGTAGCCCTCCTACAATGACGAGACCTAGACTATTTATTCTTAGATGTATTTAATCTGTAATTCTCATCACCCTTGCTGCCCTTTACTTCATTTTCAACCTGAAGTGGGGAAGAAGAAGGAATCATATTATATATTGCATATTTCACTGCCACACCGTGGGCTAACTACAGCTCTTGCTTGGCTTTTTTCCTGATTAGCCCAAATACCACTTGCCTTTTTGACCAATACTGATCAAAAATTTCCAAGAGCTACCCACACTACCTCCATAGCCCTATTTTCTGCATGATAATAGTCAAGTCAGCACCCTGCTGAATATGTATAATAAGAATTTCCTCTTCTTCATGGTAGAAAAAACACATTACTCTGCATTTTTCAAACTTGGATCCCATCTGCAATTTTATCCTGCAGTCACAGATTTTTATTCCTTTCATCTTTCTGCAGCCACAGGGCTGGTTTGAGGGGCCTGCTCCCAACTTATTTTCCCAGTTCTACACTGCCCCATTCTTACTACTTTCAGGAGACCAATTTTGAGTTGGATCAGCTTCCTGATGTAGCACAACAGCTCAAACAGGCAGTCAGATGTGGGGATAATAGGGCGTACAAGAATATAATCTTGCATGGCCATGAAAGGTGAAACTATGGCTTTATTTATCAGGAGATCCTCAACCATTTAATAATACCAGCACATGCTGTTACCTCAGATTTCATCCCACACTCAGCAGCACTCAGTCTTCAATGGCAAATTCCCTCCATTTTAAACACAGACAATTTGCTCCTTCTTTTCATTTTCTTGCTTTTAAGTAATCATCAGTCCTAAAAAGCATCTCCTTCCTGATCAAAACGATCCTTAAATTTCTTTCAGGTTTTTGGCAAGGGATTTTATCAAAAGCATTTTGAAAATACGGATATAAATACAGGCACACCAGATCATATATATCCTCACACTCTTTCAAACCTTTAACAGTTACACAAGATCTGAACTGTCTGCAAAAAATACTCCCCACCTTTCCTGCTTCTCAGTATGTTTCTGTATCCATTTCTTCCTTCTGCATCCACTGTACTGACACCCAATATCCCAGCACAAATTCATAACTTCATGCTGAAATTTTGCAACTAATCATAATCCTGCAAGCAAGTCCAGCTGCTAAAGACACCGGTCCTTCTCTCCTGCTGTCCTCACCTGCACGTCTCGCTCCCTGCCACCCTCTCCCTGTGTCAGCAGGGCAAACCTCGTGTCACTGACAGATTAAGTGGATCAAGAGACTCATCCATCTTAAAGCAAATAATTTAGTATTTCCTAGGTTAGTATCAGCTAGAACCAGCTTTGGGTCTGCTACAGAGTCACTTGACAGACAAGAAGCACAGAGGCACGAGCAGCAAGAGTGGCTGGGAAAGGCTGAGCTGCTTCTTCTCACTACAGCAACAGTTTATGCTAGAATAATGTATTGATAAAATGACAACCTTATTACTTAGATGTTCCCCAAATAGAACAATTTCTTTTAATTGGTATCACATTTTCCACCTTCCTCTGCCACTCAAGCTGCTTTATATGATAGATTACACACCACTGTTAGGAGTTCAGCAATTTCATATCAGAGTTCCTTTAGAAGTCTTCAGGGAGTAACATCTGATCCTGGTGATTTGTTACTATTCATTTTATTGATTTATTCTAAACCTACTTCTACTGACAGTCTAATTTAGAGATAGCTTAGAGTCACACTGCATAAAGCAATGGTTGTCTGCAGGTTCTCTCATATTGTAACGCTGATATATATTAATATTTTTTATCTTTTCTGTTATTCTCACACTGATGTACTCAGCTAAACTGTTATTCCCCTCCCATGGGCAGGGCAGTAATATGCATTTAGCCCACTTATTTTGCCAAATCTTTCTAAAACTTCAGGGAAAAGTTTTCAAAATCCCTCAAAATGATGACTGACACATTTCATTATGAAGAACTGTTAAGAGGAAGGGTTAGCAGGCGTTTATTCTCTCCATCCTAAAACCTGGAAGGTAGGATCACAAAGTGTTGGGCAAATATTTATTCTCGTTGACATCAGTCCACATGCATTAGATACACTGACTGTGTGGCAGTCACAGGAGTGCATTTTTCAACACCTTTTAATCATCAGTGAAAAGCACTGTGAGCAAAAAACCTAATAACATCCTTCATAGCTAAGGAAAAAGATATCAAAAAGCAACCAGACCTTTTTTTCTTGGAATATTAAACAAAAGATAATCTAGAAAAGGCAGAGCTGTTTCCCTTTTTCACAACTTCATCTAGCAGCTGACTCCAGTCATCTCATGGAAGACAGTACAATTCTCTTATAGTACCATTCTCCTGTCACACACAGTTCTGCAGAGGGTGCCACTGCCCAACAGCCAGCAGTGTCATTGGTGCAGTGTAGAAACAGAATGTGTTAAATGAAAATAATTCTTACTACACAGACCTCTAGGACAAACAGGCATAGTCTGAAGGCCCCTCCAAGGTAGTATGTTACAATCCTAAAGGTAGAATTGCTTTTGTATGACAGGGGACAGTTCCCACTAATCCAAGGATCATGCACAGTCCCAGATAAGGTGACATAGCATGGTACAAAAGTCATTACTCCTTTCTTTTCTTACTCCAAAGAAATCCAGACCATACTTACACTTTTGTGCCTCTCTTTTAGCTATGCCATCAGGATTTATCCTCTTTTTCTGCCCCTTTAATCCAGGCCCTCCATAAATTGCCATCCCAACTTCTGCAACAGCCTAACAAAACCGTCACGCCTCCCCCTTGTCACAGTCCCTTTCCCTTTCACAATCCCAGTCCACTAAAAGATACATCAATATATACCGACACCACCATGCTGTTCTGGTCATACCATTCCACACTTACTTCCTTTCTCCAGATCACACTTTCCCCCTGCCTCTTGCTCTCAAAGACCTTCACAAAAGAATCTCTTCTCTTTTCATTCCCTAAAATGAATCCGGGAGGTAAAAGACATGTGGTGTCAGCAGATGCAAGGGGGAGATTATGTTCTACTTCAGCAACATTCTGTTTAAGATGCCTGAGAGAGGTGACCCAATGGACTGAAGGAAAAGGTCTGAGCAATCCAGGCAGGCCTGGAGCAGTAGCAGTGGATGTGACAATCACTACATCATTCCAGAGGCTGCCAAATGTTGAAAGTAGCCACCACAAAGCAAGACAGTATGTTTGAACAGAGACCAGCTGGAGGAAACTCCAAAGATGACATCAGAATAATAGCTAAAGAAGGAAATGCTGCTGACATCCAAGAAATAAAGATATTATGTTAAAGAACAATGATTCTGAAATAAATGGCGTAATCAATGGGAAGGGATTAGAGATCCTGAGATGCTAAGACTTGGCCTTTTGGAGATTACTTGTTCAAATCCCTACCCTTGATGAGGATTAGCCCAGAAGGTGTGTCTTGCATCTTCCAGCTAGATGCTGACACATATGAAGTGTATCTTTCCATTCAGATCTTAAAAACCTCAAATTGCTCTCTAAAACGTGTACTCAGCAGACATTCCCCAGTGATTCCCTTAGAGATGACTCAGAAAAGTTGTTTGTTACAGAAATTTAAAATGTCCATCCATCCTGTGGCAGGAAACAGGAACAGTCTTCTTGGGGTTGGTACTTTACAAGTTATAGTAAAAACTTCTTCCCTTTGACATGGAAGGCTGGCAAGCTTTTGCTAGTAGCAAGACCAAATTTAAGGTGATGTCCCAAGAACTCGCATATACTCCTTGACACAATCATCACAAAAATCCCTCAGTCATGAAACAATTACTAAGTTAAGCCTAAAGAGTCTTGCAAACCTCAGGCTTTCCTGACATCCTGCTTACGGAAGTCACTAGAGCAATAGACTAGTCAAGCTTTGCAAATTGCAGTGTCCTCTTCAGGCGTCCTCAGCTGTTAAAAGAGTGCTCTGTTATGCCACAGGCAGTGGGATAACTCTTGGGCTGGGTCCCCACCTGTTTATTATAGCAGAGTTTATTAAGGTGCCTTGCTGCAGGTTTAGCAGCAGCTGAAGGGAGCCTTGGAGACCCGGCTGGACACCAGTGAGATTTTTTTCCAGACTGGGCCCAAAACTTGCTTTATGCTCTCGGGTGCAAGTGGAGTCTGCTGACTTGGTCCAGAAGATGGAGGCTGGCTGGGAGCAATCCATGGTGCATCATTCAGCCACGCCAGTGTTTACAAGAGGCAGTGCTCCATGACCACACCAGCCCAGGATAGCAGATTTTTTTGTTAACAACCACAGAGGGCTGCAGTTATGATTTGGTATACAAAGGGTGGGAATGAAAACACGCAGAGCATCCCTCCTTGGGAAGCAGTGCAAAGGGTCAAACAGAACAACAGGCCCCTGTGCACCAGCGAATGTAAGAACAGCCCTTTCTCATGTTCTTTACAGACACAAATAAGGAAACTGCATTGGGGGCTGCAGGGAAAGCAAGAGGCCGCAGAAGTCATCCTGAAACTGGCAAACAGACAGCAGGAGCAGCAGCTGGGTACAACAACATCGTCCTTTTATGTTCTGTGAAGCTATGCCTGCTGAAACACAAGCCTGCAGGGCTCTGACACTCGATCGTTCTCTGAGATGGGCCAGATTGGAACTAGAAAAAAAAGTACAAAACCCAGCAAATCCAAGCACCCAAACGGCAGAAGGATGCCTTCAGGTACACACACAAAGCTGTACATATGCACAGTCAACATCCCACACTTCCTCATGCCAAAGGCAACTGAGTCTGCAAAACAAGCTGGTATAAACCAGGGGGGGCATCCCCCTCATAAACCACTGGGAAACATAACTCTTTAAGTCTTTCATTTTGATGAAGCTCAGTATTACCAGATTGATAAAATCAGAAGAAAATGGTACTACCATTGAGGAGCTACCCTTGAGGGAGTGGAGGGTTGCCGGCCAAGGTTTAGCACACATCTTTGTGATGCCAAAAAAACCAAAGGCACAGCTACCTTTTTCTGACCCTGGGACCCAGTTAGCCCTGGCTACAGGGCAGAGCCTAAGCGTTTCTTTCCAAAGGAGCTAGGGAGGATAATGCAGAGGTGAGGGGAAGCTAATCAACCTTTAAATACTTTACCATCTGCTAACAACCAAGCAAGTAGTAGCTTAACATTTGCTTTGAGGACAGTTTACCAGCCCCTCTGTCCAACAAAAAGAACAGGCTTAGGAACAGCCTCTCTGAGAGGAGAGAGAACCAAGAGATAAAAAAACAAAAAAACCGTAGTATATGGAAGGATGTATACAGCATCTAACGTTTTACATAAGGAGTGCTTTGCTTTTGCAAACACCAAAATATAATGCATATCACTACTGAAAGTATCATTGTTTTCCAGCAAGATTGTGAGCTTATAAAATAAAATGAAGCAGACTATAAAGACTGGCAGCTGATGTTCCCCAATCCGTGTGTGATAAACATCAATGAGAAAACTTACTCTGGATCCAATATCTGACCTTAAAAGGCCAAGTAAGGATCCTCACTACACTGCTTACGAGCTGGTTCAAGTAAATTACACCCATAACCAGCCTAGTGCATCCGTGGAAGGAAAACAACCACAGCCTCTCTCTGCACTAAATATTAATGTCTAGGCAGACAAAAGCAGCACTAGGAACACTGTAATAATATCACTGGCAGACACTCCATGTGTTTCTTTGGGGTGCTGACACACCAGCACTAGGAATATGCCTATTGTCCCACATTAAACTAATGACCTGCTCTGAGACATTCCTCTAGGAATCACAAATGTTATTTATATTTTCAGACATTTAAAAGGATTAAAGTGTGTCTATTCTCAGTAATCTCATTTGTAGAAAAATATATATACAGGCATGAGGAGTATGCATTTTAACCCTGTTGGGGGTGACTAAATACAGCGTCATGGGCAGCCACCTAACCTCCTCTTCAGTCTTCAGGACCTCCAAAAGTCTCACCAGCCTGGCTGCTTCCATTAAAAGTACAGGTGCCTGCAGGTTCCAGGCACTTCTGATAAACTACTCCATGAGCTCTTGGTGACAGCAAGCTGTGCATATAGCCAAGAGATCCAGCTGGAAATTAAACTGCATGTCAAGTAGCCCGATTCATATAAAATTGCTCCAGGCTGGCATGAAGTATCTCTGGTTGAAGACAAACAAGTAGAACACTGGGCGATAAGGTGTGCCCCGGGCTATGAGGAAATTTATAAGCCATTTTTATGAAACAGACGTGCCAAAGAAGTTGGGGGGGAGGTGGCAAAACGAGTATCTGACCAGGAGGTGAGGTGAGCTGCAAGCATCCGGATGGATACAGGAACAGCTGCAGGCTACGAGGGATGGCAGCCCTGCCTGCAAAGACACGGCGCTGTACAAAGCCCGCCGCAGCCCGCGCTACCCCGGCGGCAGCCAAAGCCGAAGGTAAACCGGCTCAAGTTGCCGCCGAGCGGCTCCGCTACCGCCGGCGCTGCCGCCCCGACACCTCCCGGCTGCCGCGCCACACTCGAGGATTGCTCCCCGCATCGCCCCGGCTGCACGCCCGGCTGGCAGAGCTTTCGGCCAGGGGTGCCCGGGAGCGATCCCCGCGCCGCGCCGCTCCGCCGCCACCGGGACCGGCACCTCTCCCCCGGCCCTGGCCGCAGCCCCCTCCCCGCCAGGCTCGCTCCTTACCCGTCTCTTTGTCCTGGGCGGCTTCCAGGTGCAGGTCGCTGAGGAGATGCTCCAAAATCTTCTCCGGCGTCCCCGACACCACCACGTATCTGTCGGAAAGCAGAGAGTCCCCGGAGTCATCCTCGGTGGAGGACTGCGAGCGGCTGCTCCACTCATCCTCCTCGTCCTCCTCGTCGATGTACTTGAANAAGCCTTACCTCCCGCGCCGCTCGGGGGCCGGGCTGCGTGACCACACCTTCCGCAGCACCAGCGCCGCGCCGGCCGCCTCCCGCGCCCGCTCGCCGCCGCCTCCATCGTCCACCTTCCGTGCGCAAGGGGAGAGGGACAGAGAGCGCGGTCAGTGCCCGCCGGGCTCGGGGCTGGGCTGCCGTCCCGCCGCCCGGGGGGCCGCTGCCGGAGACCCAGACTGGGGAGGGGGCTCTTGGCACCCTGGGACAGGGAGGCGGAACGGGCTATCTTTGTGAGCCGCGCTGGGCTCCGTGTGTTGGATTTTAATTCACAGAAGGCAGTGGGAGGGGGGACTTGAATATGCGGGTTTCCGTGTCCCCAAGGTGATGGCTTGTTTAATTCCCAGGCAGTCAAACAAAGCAGGGGACAGGTAACAATAGTCTGAAAGCGGCAAGTGCTCCCGAGCACGCCAGTAATAGAGAGGAAGAATACACCTTCTGTAAACCTTCTCTCCTGTGCTTCAATAAGAGCAATAAAAGCAGTGGGGCAGGCATGTAGTGTGTGCCTCTGAGCATCTCCTAAAATACTCCGTGTACCGATCTCCCTTCTTTTCAACAACTTTTTAACTTGGGAAACAAACACCCGCGCAGAAAGTTCAGCCCAGTGACCGCCGTGTGTGTGAATCTTGGCTAAGGTGCGGTTTGTACACCGACCGTCTCCCTCCCTGCTCCCTGAAACTGAAGGGAGCTGGACCATCGTCCATTTGTGCACACGCAGCCCACATCCCCAGCGCAGCCGAAGCCGGCTGACTGAGCAGTGCGGGAGCTGAGGGCTCTCTGCTGACTGAGCAGGGCGCATTGAAACACGGCGGCTGCCGAAGAGCGGCGCGCAGCCCGCTGCGAGGTCCTGCCGGCACATTCAGCCACCGGAGAGGGAGCGACACAAAAGAGGCAGCTGTTTCAATGCGAGTACATCCCAGTAGGTGCTGTTCCTCTAATTCTGACCTGGTTTAGTTATACTGTTCAGTATGTCAAACACACATATGAAGGCCATCATACGTGTACTACTGAAAGAAGAAAAAAAGGGTATTTGGGTATAAAGTGTACAGTATCCAGCAGTGAAAAAGACTTCAAATGGTTTAAAAATTTAAAAATTGCTGAGGAACAGAGCCACCTTGGCAAAACAAGAGAGAGAAACCACTTTATGATTCCTCTTTCTATTATTTTATTTTTTATTCTAAGGCACAGTGGATCTGACTGCTACTTCTGGTTGTTACTATGGTGCAGGCATGCCCAAAGATGCAGCCATTGCCCTGAAGAAGTTTTCTTTATCAGTAAAGAACATGTAGAATTGATCTATTAAATTTCTGCAAGGTCAGACATACAGGTACTGAGCCAATTAATGTCAGATATTCATTGTAACACTCCCAGGAGACATTACTGAGCAGCCGCGTTACAGGAATACTGATGCATAATTGTAATCTTCCATTTCACTGGCCATGGCTTTTTGTTGCCTACATATCTGAAAAACTGCAGTGAAAGAAGCAGCAAAAGAGAAGGAGAGGAAGAACAAGAAAAAAAACACAGCATTGAAGCAATTCAGTAAAAGGGAGATTTATCCAAACAAATAAATCGCTCCATTTCTCTGTCTCTTCTCTGGCATTTCCATCCTCTAAAATAGCCCCAATCCTCATTTCCCTGTGCTCACTGACATTCCAAACTGCAGCACATATGGAGAATGGATGTGATGTATGGTGCCGTATTTGTACAAGCCATCTATTTCCTCATAGATGGGAATGGATTTGAAGCGCACCCATATACATTACATACATGAGCAGCTGGCAGCAAGTCAACAGGGAGCACTGGGAGGTGAAAGCTCTCTCACACTGAAAAGACATTAACATTGCTTGGTGTGGAAGACAGTGTTTCCCCTTCAGCATCTCACTAGGCAGAGATATTTTCAAAAAACCTTTGGTGTAGGTGTTTGCAAATTTACAGCATAAAGTGCCCCAATGGTAATATTTTCATGAGGCCACTTCCTCTTGTCCTTGCTTCTTTTACCAATTTCAAGGAAGAGAAAAATCAATCTATTTTATCAGGTAAGACAAAAATTGGGCAAAACTAAGGCCAATTGGGTTCCATTGGATTTTCATTACCTATAATAAATATTTCCCCCCAGAAAGTAGAGGAATAGAGAATTTCTTTATTTTGCTGTCTTATATTAAAAACAATCTCACTTTAAGGGAAGAATTACTATTTCATTAAACCTCCACTTATACATGACGTATTTTTGTGTTCAGTCAGGCCCTTTAATCATACAACGAACCCCAACAATTAACCTCAACAAAGCAAAGCACAAAGGCAAGTCCTACATATTTTCACAAGTTCCCGTTTCAATACAGATATTACTCTAAAGTGACATCAAGGCACGCTTCATTTATCAGAATCTGGAATGGTCCGTGAAATAATTCTCGCTCTAAGAAAACCGGGTTGCTCTCAGCATGCTCCGTCTAAATGCAGTGACAGAGGAGAAGCAGGACTCGAGGGGCCCCCAAGTGACAGCAGCGTGTACTGAAGGGCAAGGCAGCACCCTAGCCGAGTCCCTGAAAGTCAGGAGACTGACTCAGGGAACGTTCTCACCACATTTCCAATTAACAGCTTCCAGTTTTCCAGACCTTTACACAGCCCTTGCAACCTGCGCCGGCCACGCGGAGCATGCACAGCATCAGCATCTCTCATTTCATGGCCAGACAGAAGAATTAGGGCAGAGAGGCCACCACAGAATCCCAGCTTGGGTGACACTACACTGGCACCTGGGTTTGAGCCCCCCACACTGCCCGTCTGATATTTACTTTGCTCCGGAGCAGTGGGTAGGAAATTACTCCCAGCAGCTTTGATCACAATACATTTGGACTTGAGGTGGGACAGGAAGAGGCAGAGCACCAAAATGCCACAGAGGTAAACTGCCATCTCACTTTACATGTGGCCTTAAGCACACTCTCCCTGTCTCATCTGCATCTTCAAAAGCACCATTCACGTCCCAATAGGATAATCAATCCATGGTGCACATTACCCATCACAAGGAAATTTAGCTAGCTCTGCACCTGTCAGCCGCTGTATTTCACATTTATTACAGCTTTTAATTAATCATCTCTTGATAGCTAAACACAGCACTATCAACCTCGATGTCAGTTCCTAGCAGGAGTTTCAAGTAAACAGCAAGGTTCTCTGGACTCAGTGGATCTTCCAACCAATATTACAGCCAGTTTTCCACTCCTCTCATCCATCTTCCTAATACTGAGGTAAGCCATTTATCTCCCGGGTAATATATTTTAACAGCAGACAAGTGCTACCTTTATTTTCAGCATGAAAGGAACCCTGGGGTGGTATAAATATTTATATGCTTATAGGAATGGAACAGCTGGAAGTCCTTGCTTAGCGAGCCTCAACTTGTGAGCTACACTTTGCATGAGCAGGAATATGACCCCCTGAATTAGCACAGAGGAAGAGGGAAGCAGAAGGAACCCGTGGCATTGTTGAAAACAGCCATGGTGGGCTGGCTTCCTCATGGGAGACATTAGTTTTCTGGGTTATTTGCAACTGGAAGGGAAGAACCCAATCTCTGGCCAAAGCAACTGGTAATTGGTATCAGGGATATTTCTGTGTTCCTTGAATTCCTGAGTTTGGACTATTAATTAATTAAAAGAGGATCCAACACCCAGAATGCACTGCCTCCTCTCTTCCTGTGAGAAACCTCCACTGCTAGAAATAGCATTTTAAAGCTGCTCTACTTTCCAACAGCTTTCTAACAGGAAAAAAACCATTATACTCTGCAACAGACGTTATATTCAGAAGCCTGCTTCACTGAAAAGGAAATCCATTTTCACATAATTTCTCCAGGACAGGACAACTGTGCAAAGATTAATTTCTGATTCTATGTTACCCATTACTGAAGTGCCTGTTATGTTGGAACACTCCTAACCAGCAATGCAAACTATGTACTTCCCAATGACAGCACTTCTGTCCAACATCTCTTCACCTGCTTTTTTTAAAAAGGGATCAGACACAGAGCTATCCCAGCAATACCAGATCCAGACAGATTCACACACTGCCAGTTCCAGTGGGTAAAAAAGTAATGCAGGAACTAAGAGATAACCTATAAGGCACCTATAAACTTAATGGAGCATGGAAAATCCAGGGCACAGACAGATTTTCCTGCTGCCAAAGAACCAAGCAAAAGCAAAGAGAATCTTCTTTGGGCAACATGCAATGAAGCAAACTTACACAGGCTATCTGCTTCAAAATCACATTAAATAACAAAGAAATTCCCTCTTCTACAAGTTATGGAGGGCAGGAACATTTTGTTTTCCTAGCATAATTTGGTAAAACTGACTCAACACAATCAGATAATGTCAGTCACTTCTGCCTCTATGTCTTTTGATGCTGGTGCCAGGTCATGCCCTTGAGAGGTGCGGGAAAAGGCGTATGTGGAGGATTCCCAGCTCTGTTTGTGTTCTGAAGAGGAGACTGCTCCCCTCAATGGACCCAAGGAGCTTCTCTGTGCACACAGGAATATATCCATGTAAGCAGCGTGAAACGCAAGAGCAGAGGCAGGAGGTGAGCACAGAACAAGTGTAGAGAAGTTTCCACTGCCATGCAGGGAAAGTGCTCAAATCTGTGGCAGAGCCTGACAAAATCCACAAAACAACAAGAGCCTCATTTCCAAAGACTGATATTTTTGCTGGACAAGTGTCTTTTTGCTGGGATATTATAATATCTCTGGTGTATACTATCCATACACAAGAAGAATTACAAGAACATGAAAGAGATAGAAAAGTCAAGTAAAAAAACTAAGAAACACTGACTGATAATCTTTCTATTATCTAATGTACTTCTTTTGAATAACTTTTTTTCTTTTTACTCCGTCCTGCTCCATCCCTACACCTCTTCCTTGTTCAGCATACATTGAGACTTAACTTTGAGACTGGATCCAAGCTAAGACAAGAGGCCTTTGCAGTGTGGCACTGAGGTCCCCAAACCTGCCCACTGAGGACTAGGTTGGACACACCAAAAGTGCCAGAGTTAAATCTCCATCCTGGCTCATTACATGCTGCAAGCACATTGTGGTTGTAACAGTCAGGAGCTGCAGCTGTGCAGAAAACCCTCCACAGCTCAGGCTGAAGCATGCTTAGAGCTGCCAGAGCCTTCAAATATGAGCCCTCCAGAGCTCTAGAAACTCTTTACAGAGCTTGTACAAACTGCATTTTTTTGGCCTCTAACTCAGGTCATATTTGGGCAAATATTTATGAAGATGGCAAAAAAACCCCAAAGGGATTTCAGATCCCACTTCAGCATAATAAGGGCATAAGGGCTTTCAGAGAACTATTGACAATTATTTTTTAACACAGCAAAACATTATTTACCCCTAACTTCACTCTTAGCTCCTTCTGAACAATGCTGGGTGCATTTTTACTATAGAATTACATAGGCTGACACAGACACCTTTCAGAATAAACAGAAAATATGTAACTCCTACAAGCAATGGGAAATCAAGCCTTACACTGTGGGACATTTGCTAGTGCTAATAATAGACAATGAGGTGAATCCTGGCTATAAAATATACTGCAAACATAAAAGAAAGGAAAGAAAAAAAAGAAACAATGAAACACGCTTTATTAAGAGAGTTTCAGAGAGCTTCTATCAAGACTAAAGATGATCACCTTCTTACACTTCACTGTGTTTCTCCCTGGAATCTCCTATTGTGGAAACTGCAAAATTAGATCTAAAGTCACCAAAATACAAGCATGTACAAAAATTACTCCGTTCTTCACAGAGCATTCCCCTTCACTTCATAAAAAAATGGAAGTGAACAGATCACAATTAACATGAAGGTGGATGACAACATCTCTGATCTCTGTGGATAATCCATCTCAGGATATGTTACTGCATATTTTTCACAGAGTTTCAAGAGAGATCAAAATCTGCATTAGGATGTTTGATTCTCTTTCAACTACTATATTCTTTCAACTTCTATTCTATAGTTACTACTCTAGTACAGCTCAACCTCACTATATAAGGAGGAGACCAGTATTTTTTTCTGCAGTGGTTACCCTCTCTTTATTTTAGAAAGATGAAAAAAAAAAATAGTTACTACTCTACCTGAATTTAAAACATCAAAACATGAAACGTTTTCAATGGGACTGCATGTTTTGTAGTTGCAAGATCACCACTTTTTCCAAATATCAAGGGAATAATTACTTTACAGGACTGCAGGACCATCAACAGAAGTTTATCATCTGGCAATTCTTAAGTATAAAAAAAGTTATATAAGGCTGTGACATTTCATTTCATTACAAAATACAGCTCACAGGATATACATATTGCAATTTATTATTTTTTCTGAGATCTTGATGTTTTCCCCAGTTCTCTGTACTCTAATTTTTTTGTTTTCAACTGCAGTTGTTTAACCTTTTCCTAAAACTGGACTAATCACAGTATACTGGTAGAAATCAATTAATGGCATTAAAATGCTTCACACAATGATTTTGTTTTGGCTCTCAGTGACTTCTGACGAGTCTGTAAAACCACAAAACTCTAAATATTCAACCACAACCTCCCTTCAGGAAAAAGCACCCAGGCTTTGTACCAAAACTTCCTAGTGGTCTCACACTATCAGTCTCACAGATGCACAACAACAACATTCGGCTCAACACAGCCTTGTCTGAATTTATCAGTTACACAAATGGTGATAAAATGAGCAAAATCCACAACATGGGGGAAAAAAAATCAAAATCCTTTGTTGCTGAAGCCAATGTTGAATACTGTGTCTGACAATGCAGAGAACAAGCCCTTTTGGAAAAACTGTTGGTGCTGTCATCTGCATACTGAGCATCAGCAAAGGCAACATTAATAACGAGTTATCCTTGTAGAGGGGTCAAAAGGACAGTGCTGGTAAGACAGAGATGACAGACAACAGGCATCAGGGAAAAGATTAATATCCCTACACAGTCATACATCAAGGAACACAATTTTTGCCTGTAATCCCAAAACTGCTGAGAGTAGGATTATTTCTGCTTTCTCTATTACTAAGAAGAAAGAAATTGCTCATGGGAATAGGGCACTGCTAAATGCGAGTCCTTATGTGAGCCGGAGGGCTGCAGTCAGGTCTTAAGGGAAAAAAAAAAAACAACTCAAAACTCAGTTGCATGATGTTACCAAGCAATGGTCTAAATACAAGCAGGGTGGGTGGTTCATTGTGCAGGCCACTTGAAAAAAATGATAAAGGCAAAAGTGAAAAAAGAGGAATCGCATGAAGCTTTTCATAGAATCGTAGAAATGTTTATGTTGGAAAAGACCTATAAGATGAAGTCCAACCACCAGAAGGTTCACAGTTAAAAAGAAAAAAAAACAACCTTAGTATTCTTTGGAAATAACAGAAGCATAAACTCCAGGGCTGAAAACAGGAATCCTGGTGTACACTTCCCTGTGGCACACTTTGATGGTGCTGAGCTGCAGTACAGCTGCAGATACACTGTTTGGACGTGCAAGAAATATCCTAAATGGAGACCAAATTGTTCATACCCCTGACTGGCCCCCAGTTTCCTCTAAATATACTTAAAGTGAGAACACTTCAAGGATTGGGCTTTAATGAAAGGAAGCAACACCTCTAACACAGGAAAAAGGGCACAATTTCTAAAATAATAGGAAAAAAACCATTACTGGTGTCACAACCACTGAAGTAAAGTTATCATAACCTTAGCATGCCACAGCTCTTTGTCGGTTAATGAGAAATGTCTTTTCACAGCAACTGAAGGCTAAGCATTTCAGTTTTCCCCTTCTTGGGGCCTACACTCTTCATAGCTATTAGTGAGTGGGTAAGCTTGACAGCCTGACAGAGAGCTACCACCTTGGCAAGGACAGCTGAGGAGACCTTCCTCTGCAACCATACAAAAGCAGACGGGAAAAAAGAACGGGGAAGGGAGTGAAGAGAGACAAAAGATGAAATGATGGTATTCATATTGCTATCATTTTCTCACGGCTGGCAGGACAGCATTAACATGAAAAAAATGTCAGTATATGGGAGAATTGCAGGCTTGGAGCATCTGAACCTGCAGAAGAACCTGCACCACACCAGGGCAAATTAACATGGTTGAACAACAAAAGGGGCAGACGCCAACCATCCCTTCCAGCGGCCTTGCAATTAATGTGGTGGGATATGGAGCTGTTGGAATTTGCCCAATGAAACTTTTCCTTTCCACTGAAAAAATGTGAATTCAGTACAGCTGAAACTGTGCCAAAACACGTCAGTTTGAACAGAAAGTAGCCAGCCAGGCTTCCTCCACTGCCTGCATATACTGCCCACCCCAGGCTGGCCGGGCTTCTGCATCCCCTGCCACACAGGAGCTCAACAGGTCTGGAGGTCCAGGTCCCAAGGTGAGTGTCAGGAAAATTCAATTTGCATTTCTGCCCTAAGAGAGTTTTGCAACTGTATTCTTTTCACCAGGATCAGAAATGTTTTCCTGCCGAGAATGTGAAGTTTCCTTCAGGGCAAAAACTCGAAGACCAGATACAAGTATCTCCTTTGCGAATGGAATGGAATGGAATGGAATAGAATAGAATAGAATAGAATAGAATAGAATAGAATAGGAGTATGTAGATAAGCAACAATTCTATTCCCCAGCTCTCTGGGGGAGACTCTGGAAGACATTGGAACAGTCTTCCAGTGATGTCAGTGGCAGTGGTTCAAGCCTTAGCTGCAGTGAAGAGCATGAGGGAAATTATATAAAAATTGCAGGACTTATTTTTCAGCCAGGAAAGGGGGAGGAGTGCCAAGGCATCAAGGAGGACTGCAGATTTAACCTGGATACCCAAGGACTGATAACACATACTACTATTACCATATGGCTCAGGGAAACAAGAATGGACTCTGCAGATATACAGAAATTATGCTTGAGAATAATGCTAACATCAAAAGGGTGGAATTCTAGAAATTGCTGGCATAAGAGGGGAAATAGAAAACAACTTGATTAACATCTAACAGGGCTGGAATTTGACTTCTCTGGCAGCCCCCATACAGCTTTCACTCAAGGAGAACTGCAGAACGCAGCTCACTAACATTAGTAGATTTAATTTATTAACGTAGGCTAATATTCATTTTGGTAAGGACACGTGTACAAAGGCCTTACAACCTTTATAATGGAAGCAGAGATAAATAAGGTCTCCTGAAGGAATGGAAGAGAGATGGCAGTAAATGTATGACACTGTCAGCCTTATATTGCTTAAATTACCAGTTCTGAACACATACAACTTCTAAGTCAAACAGAAAAGACTGATGATGCCTTTCTTTGTCTTTCACTCCAATTTATTCTAGGTGTGTAGCAAAATATTATTTTAAAAAATCACTTATCCCTTTACTGTCTCTTAGAGAAACCTTTGTCTCTCAACTTATGTCCATAATACCACTTCTCAATGCTGTCAATGCCATCACTCCAGTAAAAATAAAATAAAATAAAATTTGTACACTATTCCCATTATAA
>VXBU01004952.1:466668-547274 GCA_013400315.1 Bombycilla garrulus
ATAGGAAAAAGGAGTTAGAAGGAAAAATAAAACTCACTCCTTCCACCTAATAGCAGGAGATTTGAGTCTGCATTCATTATGCAGGATAAAATGCTCACTGATGTCAATAGTAACTATAGAAATGAGAAAAATCAGGCTGCTTCTGTATAGAATGCTTTTTTCTAATGTTACATTAATTCAGAACGGGAGATTATAGCACCCAAGAAATAAAGACATTTTATTGCAGGATTACAGCAAGGAAAAAGAAGAAAAGTGCTTTCTTGCATACCTATATAAAGAAAATACTATAAAATTATTAAATAAGTTTTTGTGTATTAAAGAAAAGTGTCACAAACAATACAAATTACAGAAAAATGTATGACACCACCTTTTGAAGCAACATTTTATATTTCTTTATATTTTAAGATTTTAAATAGTCGTATATTAATTTACTCATATTTTGTGCCTGATGGAATCATGTACTTGCTTGTTACGTGCCTACATGCTCTAAATTTATTTCAGTAGGACTTTTGGGAGTCTCCTCTCTGCTTTCCTTAGATAATACAATCGTGCCCATCTTTAGAAGGGAGCTAAGTTAGTTATACCAAGGGCAACCTCAACATTTATTCAAGTTATGGAATGAAAAAAAGCTTCGTTACCATGGCAACTAGTAAATCACATTGTATCTGCAATGAGATGCAAGGCATCTTGAGTAAACACTCCTCTGCCTCCTTGTGTGACCTCCTCTGCAGGGAACGGTTCCTTTGTGGAGGAACACTTGCAGAACTGTGGCAGAGTCCAGATTTCACTGTCACTTCTGCAAAAAGTTGACAGAAGTAATCCAAAGTGTTATTTTCTCATATGGAGATTTAAACAGATCTATCATTAAGAACAGGAAGAAATACTGGGAAAAAAGATCAAATATTGAATGTTTTGCTGGGATTTGCCTCAGTCAAGACCACAAAACCTTACAATGACAGTGTGCCTCAAACTCAGGTTGTACCCCGTGCACCAGAAGACCGCTCACAACAGCGCTGGAAGGAAAAGCCTTGCTGCCAGCATGCAGGCTGCCAGACGTGCAGCAGCACATCGCGGCGGCGCTGGAGCTGTTACCGCCTCCAGCCATCTGCTCCACCCTTCTCAGGGATGCTGCCGTCTCCCAAACAAGGACACCTGATCTACCCTTAGCCAGGCTGCTGCACGTTTTGCCGGGCTCTGATATTATCAGCACCTAACATACCAGCTCTGCCTGAGAGGGCCTCTCCATCTCCCCATGGCAGGGGACAGCTGCCCTCAGAGCAACCCCTCAAACCATGCTGCTCTACTGACAGTCCCATCCATAAAGTCTCAGCCCACCCATCAGCCACTGGGCTTTCACCGTATTTCCCTGCCGCTCTTCTCCAGCCCTTCTTCAGCCACTGTCATGCCTACCTAAGGCTTCTTCTCTCTTCCCTTCAATTCACCATGAGGAGCAGCATTGACACCAGGTTCCTGAATAATCTCCCTTGGGCCACTGCCCTTCTCCTTCCTCAAACTCTCTCCTCCTGAGCCAGCTGGTGTTACCTGTAGGGAGGGAGCGATGCTCCATGGTGCCACTTATCAGCTTCTGACATCATGCTGTATGCACAGTGATTTCTTCAGCCAGCAAAGGCTTCACTGAGGGCTGCAATCGTCCACTGACATGTATCTTCTGATGCCATTCTTTTTCTCTCATCATGTCCCATTACTTTCAGATTGCACACTACAGACTCCTTAGACACTGCCAACACCTATTATGCCACCCAAGGAATACTGAAACTCTCATGTATCTCTGATCCTGGCTTCCCTTCCCCCATTTCCAGCTTTTATTCCTTCCTGACCATCAAAGCTTTAAACAATTCATATAGCTTCCTACAGCTACAGCCTTTTCATGTATTACCGTGAGATCTCATCTAACCAGCTTCTTTCTCCTTGCTCAGGAAATTATTTTTATGTCATATATCTCATAAATTCACCTTCCCTCGTAAGTCCCTCCAGAAATTACTTCTTAAACCTGTTTACTTTGTCATTGCTGGGTTCTTCCTTCCCACGTGGTCGGCCATTTGCTACTTGACCTAACTTTGAGAGATAAGGAGATGCTCTGGGTGAAGAAGACACACAGTCTGGAATTCACCATCTACCACAGTGCGTTTGAGTAACAGAAAGATAAAATGAAATGAATGAACAGAATACCAGGTCTTAACTCCCTAATAGAACCCTGTGGAGAGGGTTACGATATCCAAGTACTCCAGGGAAATAACTAATGATCCTTTCTTCAGTGCAGTCATGTTTCAAGAAGCAATTGCAAGAGTTACTAAGTGCTTGAGACTACCTCAGTAATTGCAATGATTTATTTTATGCATCATCATAACTACGGCACTAGGTCAGGAGGACATGTGCCTTATTGGTGCCTTGAATTTTAACACAGGCATTGGAGGCAATCAGAAACACAGAGACCACAGTCAGGGGCAGGGGGTGTAGGGGAAAGACAAAATCTTCAAAATCCTATCTAAAACATCAGGTTTCTGTTAAATTTTTAATAAAATTAATTATATTTTCAGATTACCCTAAGCAAAAGTTGTTTACATTTTCTTCTGCTCCCCTAAAATGCAAGTGATCACAATCTAATGTTCCTAAAATCTGTTGGGAGTTTTTTTCCACTGTGAGTAATGAATGTGCAGTTCACAGTGTAATTACCCACTCAGTAAAGACAAAAACCAAAACCATAAGCCTGTTGTCTCTGTCTTACACCTCTGTTTATTCCAGACGAAACCCTCTCTGTGCAAAGCATGTTTCTTCACCTACCCTTCGTCTGTTCTGGTGCATTCGCTGCCTGCCAGCAAGCAGCAAAGAGGAGGATGAGACTTGGGCTCTTGAGCATTTACCTGACGTGGGAAGTATGATCTCTACACATAACTACTCACCTGACCTACCAGAACCAGGCTGCACCAAGGATATTTTGTGAGGACACCCATCTACGGGCTGTGTTTCTGCAACTTCAGAAGGGATTTGTTAGCAGCTTCCTGGGCACGTCCATCCTCCTGACATTACTTAAACTCCTTTCTGCTTCTAAAGTCACTTTTCCTTTTAGCTATGTAAGGCTTCACTGGCACAGAAGGACATTTTTTAGGATAAGGATAAGTTAAAGTGCTGTCATCACCAAAACTTTCAGGCTATTTGAAGATCTTGAAGACAATTTCTCTCTACCCCCATAAACTTCAAACCAGTCCCCTATGATAACTCAAGAAAAAGCACTGCTAACCTTCAGCACTGTTTTTCCAATTGCTGTGTTTCAAGGTTAGCAGTGTAGAAACACTAAACCAACCCAGTTCTCAAGGTCAAGATAAAAAATGCAGCAATGATATTCCACAGTAACTTTCACTCATTTGGTATTCAGGACGCATTCTTTCTGAATATCAAATCACAAAATCATTGCCAATTCATCAGATTTTAAGCTTTAGCTTATTAAACATTACAGTATGCTAAAAATAAAATGCAGGTTTTAATTTATCTTATTAAAATGCTTCTGCACAGCATGATATAAGTCTCTAATTATCTCTATCTCATATTATCTCCATTGTTATTTCAATATAAGCAAACTCCTAACAACGCATTTTGGAAATGGAAAATATTAATATACTAAAAAGAGGTAAAGAATTGGAAGTCAAATAGTTGAATGTCAAGATGCTAAAAATGAAAATGTTTCTCTACATTGTGTCTGCCAGGAAAGCAAGAGCTCACACGACATTTGGCAGTGATTTCCCATGATGAAGCAACTCTATGGTGCTTTCATTTCCATAAAAGCTCTAGTCTATTTAGAGGTAGCTCCTAGCTCCTTGCCCTTAACAAGGAAATACAGACAAAGTTCATTAAATATATTGTCTAAAGTAAGAAAGTGAAGAAGTTTTGCTAGAGCAAGCACTTAACCTGTGCATGAAAAAAAAAAATGGAACAAATTATTTCTCACAAAAGCAAAGCTGATATGGACATATTGGCGTTGCATGTTCTGCTGCGTTCACAAAATTGCCCAAATGAAGAATCTCTGGATGGGATGTATTATTAGACCTGAATCAATAGGATTTTTTTCAAGAATGCTGGGCATCCAACTATTTGACGCAGATCTTTTCCACACAGGAGAGCACCGGAATACCGGAAACTGCAGCATTAATGAATTACAGGGAAGATTGCAAATGCCTATGATTTTAGAGCTAATTATGACAAGATAATGTAAAGCAACCTTTACAGCTTTTTGTTACCTCTGCTGGAATGCTGAATTTTCATTTCTTCTTACAGCAGGTAAGACCTGAGTTTCTACCTTACTTAAATGAGTAAATTGCTATTTGTTTTACTGTTTTTATTTCCTAGGGCATCCTTAATACGTATTGAACATCACACAGATTAATGGCATTTTAAAACAACAGTTATTGCATGATTAACTGTATAGCTTTTGTCTAATGCAAACATTTACTATTTACATGTCACTGAGATGAAAGCAGCATGTGTCAATTGATTAACCAGTAAAAAATATTGGACAGAACTGGAGAGCATTGCTACAGCAGCTGCAAAGGAAAATGGTGTGGTGAAAATGCAGCCTTTTTGCCTACGTAGTGCAAAACCAAGTTTTGCTCCAGGGAAGAGACAGTCATAACTGCACATATACATATGTGTGTCTGTGTGACAGCTGAGGGTGGGAGAGTGAGAACAGAAGAGTTCCAGGGAGCATACGGGCAGCCAGTGCAAGAGCAGAGCTGGGATAGCTGCGGATCCCACACAAATTAGCACACATACCCACAGCTCTGCTGGAAAATTGGAGCACGTTCCTCCAGTTCCTGCATACATTCCTATGAGGCGGTGTCTAAAACCAATTAAGGCACATTTTTAGGGGTCCTTGGAAATGAAAGCTGTAGCTCACGCTCTGAAACAAAAAGATTTTATTGGGGCCATTTTAAGAAAGTACCTGAACTGAGTGTCCCACATCGAAAATCTGGCACTGCAAGCAAGTTTCAGGTGGTTCAGTTGTTCAGACTTAAAAAAGGTATCTGCTTTGACCTATCTATAGTATCACTCAGCCACCCCGTGCACCCTAACTACTCAAACACTCTTTCTGATGACCAAGACTCAGATTTTAATCTGAAGAACTGAAAAAGAGGTTGAAACTTTTTAGAATCTGCTAGACAAAAACCCAATGCAATCTGAAAAGAGGAAGAGGAGCAGAGGACTGTCAGAACAGATGGGTCACCAGGAGAAAGCATCTTCTTTATGTTAACAACTGAAACTGTGTGTTTAAATGGCTGGTTCATTCTACAGTGAGAAAAGGGGTTCCATAAGTAGTCTTTGTAAGAGACTGTCTTTGCTCTTAGCAAGGTATGCAGTTTGCTTAATGAATAAATACGTACAGCACATGCACACTTAGGCAGGTGTCTCTACAGAAGGAGAACTGGGGGACCATGAGCACTGCAAGTTCTTGGTGTGGAAGGATTCTGCTGTGTCCCTGCTGAAATCCTGAGAAAGGCCCCAGATGCAGGAGGCCATCATCTGCAATGTGCAGGATTGGACAGCTTCCCAGGGCAGAACTGGGCACTGCTCAAACTCTCTCGGAAAAATCTTGCTATGCCAATGATAAAGCAGGTAGGAAAATCTCACCTAGGCTAAATTTACTTCTGTCTCTGTGGGAAATAGGTGTAAAGAACTCACTGCAGATAGAGCTCTGCATAGAAGCCACCTGCTTCTTTTAAGTAAGTTCATCAAAATCCAAGAAAACAAAAAAAAAATCAATGTGGCCCAATTATTAGCTCAATACACGTACTGAATAGAGACTGAGAGGTTATTTAGACAGACTGAATTAATGTGTGGATTCCACTAAAAATATTCAGGTTTCTTACCTGCTGAGACAAAGCCAGAGTGTCAGTACACTTCCAGCTATTTGCCATTCACACAAGGAAGCCCAGGCCTGAATGTATCTGTTTTTTTAGCTCAAGGCCGGAACAACGCATGCTTTGCATATGAGAACTGAAACTCTGTCCACTTCAGTCAGCTCTGATTAGTGTCTTCTCTGACCCTGACCACATCCAGTCTGCATTAACTTGCTAAATATGGCCAAACAGCATATATTACAGACAGTAAATCAATTTAACAATTGTATTTGTACCCACAGATGTGTTTTAAACATTCCTGTGGTGAATAATCTCCTACTTGCAATATAAAAATATTTTGTAAAAAGGCTTAAACTGATGTTGTATTCATTGAACATATATTGGTACCCCTAAAAACAGGAGAGACACTGTGATATTGCAACCAAACCGAAAAGGCGATGCACGTTTGCATTCTTTGCTTGTCTCCTACTCTGCCAAAAAGAGCAAGCTCATCTTTGTTCCTCCCAGCACCAGACTAAGTAGGAATGCTGCTCCTGATACAATACACAGGTCTACTCCCCTCATCTCCCAGGGAAAACGGAGATGAAATGAGGGATGATCCTTTCAGTCCAGCCACTCCAACTGAGAAAGCAGCATCAGCCAGGCTGGCAGGGGACAGAGCTGATGCACAGCAGCCAACAAAGGCATGTGAGCTCTAGGCCCTTGCCTAGATCAAACAGGGCTGTGTAGCTCAGCATCACCCCCTGTTCAGGGCTTACCCTTGTTCAGAGCCTGGAAATCCATCTCAGATTTGATCTTTAGCAAGCTGTTAAAGGAATTACCAGCTACTATTCATGCTCTTCCTGAGTTAGGTCATCCTATTATTTTCCCAGCCATCAAAAGAGGCTAAAGGACTTTTTCCTGCAACGAGCAACTGCTGCCTCTCCCACACGTCAGAGCATTCCCCTCAGATACTCGCATTCCAGGCAGTGACAAAAAGAGCTGGGAACTGCCTGCCACACGGAATCAGAAAATATATTTGAGGAAGGCCGCAAGGTCATTGCTAATTTCAAACCCTGTTTCATGTTTCCACATGAAACACCTAATTAAAACTTTTCACCGAGTAGTTCAAATGAAATCCGTGCATATGCACTTGAGACCTCATTTCCATGTGCTGTGAATTAGAATACGGGAGGTGCTGCACGCAGCGGTGGGAACACTAATCGAGGAGGGAAAGGGGAATATCTGCTTTGATTTTCAGGAAGATAGTCAGCAAAAATACCACTAATAGCCTGGGCTTTCATTCCTTTGCTCTTTGAGCTGCCACACAGAACCAAGAAAAAGGGATGCAAGTGGTGTATTAACTGCTACCCAAACAGCGTTCTCTACAGGTGGCCGTGTGTCAAGTACATCTTGCAAAATGCCACCACCTTCCACGGCTACGGTGTGACAAAAGCTTTAGACTCTACAGGCTATATCCTATTAACATCAGCAGGGGCTGAATTAAATTTTAAAATGGAAGCACAGTGAGTGACGGAGTGGCCATAGCAAAAGGACAAGTTTTTAGGGTTTTTTTTTGTTGGGGGGGAAGATTTTAGGGAGGCTTCATTATTAAAATAAATAAATATTGAGGAAAAAAAGGAGCCTGAAAAAAATACAAGGTCAAAGTGTCCTTTACATTCCTGCTGTGCGTGTGGTTTCAACAAAGAAGGCAGAAACAGCCACTTTACAGCTGCCACTCTTCCAAAAAGACCTCAGAGGAGATAGCCTAACTCTGGTCCAGGAGAGGCAGCTGGACATAGGGAAAAGGCTGTCTCCACACTGGCATGCTGCAGGTGGTCTCCAGAGCACGCCTGCAGGAACAGATGCCAACAAATCCTGTCAGCATTTATTCCAGTGACACAGGCCTCAGCAACTCCAGAGCATCCTGCCACTGGAATCACACTGACTTTAGCATAGACTCCAGATCTTACTACAGATTTTGGTCCAATGTAGTTTCTATTCAAAACTAAGCAAAGTTTCACATGCAGAAATGTATTCACTTGTTTCATGACACTTGACAGGTATCTTCCATGTTAGTGGCCCAAATGTTCACTTCAATGAAACAGAACATTCTTCCTGAGCTTACTCAGGAGGACAGGAAGAAAAAGAAGGAGAAAAAATGGATACCTGAAACACTGAATCCTTTTTCCATGACTCTGATCTCTGGGCAGCCTACCAAATTTCAGGCAACTCCCAAAGAGGAAGCTGTGGTAGACAGCCATTGGCTTCTAGCTTATCAAAAAAAATTTCCAGTTATCTTGCGTACTTCTTTTCAGCCAGGTCTAGACTCTGAGCCAAAACGAGATGTCCTTGATTGGTTTAAATTCCAACAGAAAAGTCTGGTAAAACTGTGCATTACTTCAAAATTCTGCACTACTGAAAGATGCAAGACAAAATTACTACTCCTGAAATTCAGGAACTGCTTAAAATTTCTGACCTAAGTTTGCAGAGTACATATTCAAAGCATTATCAACTTTTCTATCTTCTTGAATTTAGGTAACAAATTCCCTAACTTAACAGACAGATCCAGACAGCTTTGTTATTCAGAGTTCCCAGAAAAATGGTAGAAGTAACCGTACAGAAGTAGATGGCAGGATATATCCACTGTATTATCAGCATAACTGGGAATTTATTGATGTCATAAATCAGGAAAGTGGAGAAAAGAACATTCAGAATGTCATCAAATGTATTTATCACATGGAGAGAGGGATAATTTAATGTCAGAAAGCAAAGGAGCAGATGCTTTGAACTAATAAACTGGTAATTTCTACTTCTCCAAAGGGAGACTATGATAAGATTAATTCTGTGTAAGCCTTTGGACAGTCTAGAAACATAAGCAGGTTAGTGGTTCAAAATCTGGAGGGAAACACAGAAGCAGGGCACAGTGACAACCTGCAGATTGCAGCTCTCAGAGAGTTTCTCTACTTCTTCAGGTGGATAAATGGAGCAAGGGCAGGAGCAGTGAACCATGCTTTCAGTCTTGATACCACCAGAACTGTGTAGTCTGCTGCCCATGAGAAACAACACTCCTGTCCTCTCCCTGCTCCTGGATGTTGACCCCCATTCATCACTCACTGTGTGTGTGTGCCTTCATGAAGACACTTTGTGAAACACAGATTCTAGATTAAAGCACTGCCAACCCAAAAAAATGCAAGGACGTTTCACTGGACCCAGTTCAGTCTCTGGATTGGGTAAGTCACAAGGCTTTGGGGAATTAAGGAGGATGGCTGTGTTTCACCAGGAGCAGCAGAGTAGCTCTCACCAGCACAGGTCATCCCTGACACCATATCACATTCTCACCCCATATCTGTGTACCCATAATGTGAGGGAAACCAATCTGGTTGGAAAATAACCCCACAAGGAAAGTGTATTCATTGTATTTTTCAGCTTCATTATTCCCTGTGTCACTTCCCCAAGCAGCCCTGCATGGGCCAGCCCAGGGCTGGGCCCAAGCATTTGGGGCAGCAGAGCCCCTGAGGTGATGCCTGCAGACCCAGAGGCTGTGTAGGGACTGCAAATGTTTGGCCTCACCTCAGCTGTGCTCATGATTTTAAAAAAAATAATTCCTCCTGACCATCAACTTTTCAACCCACTTCCAGCTTCCTTGGGATCCCTGAAACACATCTCAAGGATCCCAAAGCAATAACTCAACATTCATTAACTGCTGCAGGTTTTATGGCATCCTTCAAGGTCCTGCATGTTTAAGACTTCATTTTATTCCTGGATAAACAAAGGTGCAGAAACGTGATGAGATTTGAAGGTTATTTATTAAATAACCAATGGAGTCAAGAACAAAAATTCAGTTCTGGCTCCCAGGTTTTAATCTGCTAAATACCATGTGCCCTTTTTACCCCCTTCAGCACAGGACCTAAGTTATTGTCCCACACAAGAATGAGTCACCATTCCACTCTAAAGAAAACCAGCATGCAAAATGTGTATGTGGAATTTCCTCCTATAGAAAGTATTATAATGTTACAGAATAAATCAAAGAGGAGAGAATTAGGCTTTCTTCTCTTTTAAACATTAAGATGGGCATCTGGAGGAAAGAAAGTATTGTGGGAATATGTAACTTGACTTAAAGGAAAATAGTGAGGTTTCTATTCGACGTGTTCCTATACTATGTTCACAACATATCATAGAAGCACAAGCATGACTCTAGTGCTTTTTTTTTTAAGGAGAAGGATCACATCATTTCACTGCTCTTTTGCACTCCTGGCATGAGGACATTCTTTTCCAAAACTTTGGCCACATTAAATAGACTCAATAAAAGGAATTGCAAGTCCTCTTAGAAGTACATAGTAAATAAAAAAAATTCTATTAGTATTTTTAAAGTGCTGCAAAAGACTGAAACAAGCATGTAGATGATCGCAGTCCTACATCTGAACAGGAGGATCTTTATCTCTGGCAAACTTTTTCAGTTTCAAAAAGATGCCTGTGAGTGTTCCATACTGGGGAAAGAAAAAAAAATAAAGATAAAGAAGAAGAAAAAAAATGCCTAGGACCTGCAGAAGCCTTTTCTTCTCAGAAGATAAAGAGGTTGGCTTATGAAGTACAGGTGATCACCTAGGGCTATGCATTTATTCCAGCAGATGAAAAATTGAGCATCTGGAATAGGACATTCTCTCCAGAACATGACAGAACTAGATTGCACTGCCTGTTTCCAGAGACTTGAACTTCAGGTTACCTCCACAGTAAACATGTACCTAAATCTTAATTACTTATTCTTACTCAACAAGGAGGTATATACTGACAATCTCATTGATAGATTAATTTTTTTTTCTTGGCTTGTAATTGAAGACTAAATCAAAATTGCAAAATATCATCTTACCCTGGTACAGCTCTCTCTGCTAGTGCTGGCAGGTCCAAGAGGTAAAAAGAGAAACAGCAAACTCCTGTGCTGACATGCCAAGTCCATTCTGTTTAAATGGCTTTAGACTTCTATACCACCTCATAGCTATTCAAGCCACAAGAGTTTTTGCAAAACTGTGTTATAGTTGTTATAACCACTTGAGTCACAGCTCTGCAAGAGATGCAGAGCAGCTGCCGAGAGTCAAAAGCAGTAAACCTGCCCCCAAGCTACCCAAGAGATCTGTCCCAAACAGAGCAGATGCAACAAAAAGTGATGATGTTTTTAGAAAGTAATGCACAGATTTCAGTCACTGACTGTATTCAGACATAATTTGATGTCAATGTTTTAAAGAATATTTTTTTCCATTGGAGCCCTGATGAACCCAGCAGTTCATCAGCACAATGCCACAGCTTTGTCAAGCTAACAAAAACTGGAGCTCTGGACACGTCCTGACATTCATGCTTGTCTCCTTGCAGGTGTCCAGCTGGGCACCCTAAAAATACCCCTGGTGTGTCATGGCTGGAATTTCCTTAAGAAATTCCTCAGTCATGAGTAATCTATACAACCCAAGGCTCTAAATCGTTAATCTTCTGCTGTGAGCCTTTTAACAGCTTCAGCTCAACCACTAACCTGCTTCAATGAGCAAATCATCTGTCTTCCTAATGAGACCACCGATTACAGAAGTTAGTACCCAGCAAATTAACAGAACTGCTCTTCTGTTGTCCTTCTGAAAACATTCCTGCCTCATATAATATATTTCTTTCACCTTGAATTAAGTCACAGAATTAATGCACTCAAACTGTAAGTACTTATATTCTTTTAAACAGTACATAATGCTAACTAATATATAGATTAATCTACAAAGGGATTACAGGATGGATTTAGGAAATGTTCCCCTTCCTACTGACACAGGGAAGTACTGGAAGAGCCTCCTTTGAACGTTACTTGTGAACACCTTATTCAGCTGATCTGACTGTGAAAATGAGACTGTAATCTAAAGAATATTCTCTCCATTTGCTGAGGTAAAAAGCGTTTTTACAATTTTGTTTAAACAATTACACTATAAAAAGACATGATTTTCTTCATGAGTGCAACACTTCATTGAAATAATAACCAGAAACCATACAACATATTTTCACATCTATTGTAAAGGCATTATTTGAGTTGTAGTTGACTAAAATGAATTTCAAAAACTATGGTTTAGTGCAAATATGTCTTGAATGCATCCAAATGTATGCTGGAGGGAAAAGAAACCAATGATAAATGACTTCAAATGGCTTTACACACAGAGCTTGCTTTCTATAATATAATTAATGCTAATAATAAGCAAACCTCTCCAAAAAGCAGGCTTGCTCTATAGCTGAATATTTCAATACAGATTTTTCATCTATTTTCTGTCAAAGCAATTTTTTTAAGGAAATGAAATATTTAAATTTCATAAAAATACAAATATCCACTTTCACATTTCCCTAGGCTTATGAGTATGATTTGCATGTAATGATAAAATTAGAACTGCAACCTTGCATAGTTTTTTTATGCTACCCATATTTGATATTAAAATAATTTCTGTATGTTTTAGACAATAATTTCATTTTATTTATTTATCAATACGTTGTAGGAATGCAGAAGCACAGAGAAGAAGCTTATCTGACTATTTAGAAGCTTATTTTCAGTTCTATTTACTTTCTACTCATTAGCAAAGCTGAAGTAGTAGGAAACTCAACAAATACTGTAAGTTCAGTGCCTTCATTCAGCACCTTATTATAACACATTAGGAAGTGGGAGTGAGGAAAAAAAATTCACTGTTAGTTTTTGTTTTTCTCTGCAAGTCTGTGAGCACCATTATGGTTAGAGCACTTTGCAAACACTATGTTTACCAGAGAAAAAGTTGGCACTGTGTGCTACCAAGGAACACCAGTTCCAATATACCAATCTAACCTGGTCACTGTCAGCTTCCAGTGTCAAGATCAATTAAGCAGAAACTGAGTACACAACTTATTTAATTATGACAGTTTTTGAAAGCTCTTTTTTTTCCTTCAGACTGTAAATGTGAAATGATAGCATACCAGAAAACTAAGAAAAAAAAAAAAGCAGTATGGACTTTCTGATTTTGTACAAATATCTATGTCTTACAGATATAGATACACATACCCCAATTTTACACCCTCCAGAACAGAGCCAGACTAAAGGAATCCCTTCTCCCACCCACTAGTTCCAAACCAAGCTTTCTTCCAAGTGAGCCAGCCAGCTGTCACATATATTCCCTCTTCCACACCATCTGCTTTTTCTTGGAAAAAATAATTATATTTCATCTCCTGAACTAGCAACCCAAACCAATCCATGCTTCAGCTGTTGCTTGTGGACCCCAAACCTCCAACACCATGCCTCAAAGAACAGCTTTAGGTTCTTTATCTCCCAAAAAACCTCTTGTGCATCCACATGTCATCTGTCTTCTTTAAGTGTGTCATTATCTTTTGTCCTCAAACTGAGATGAAGATGGTGATTATTTATTTGAAGGACAGGAGAGTTTACCAGTCCTCCTAGTCAACCAGTCTAGCTCCCTATCACACTCCACACCTCATTCACTGTACAGGAAAGAGTTTCTGGGGTACCAAATCAGTACCAAATTCTGCAAATAGGCGGAGAACCCTTTCTTCTTCACAGGAAAGCACAAGAATCATCAAAGCTCAATTATAATACATTTATATTTGCTGTTAATGCTGGAAACCCGTGTGAGGCTGTACTAATCTGAAAAGACCTGCTTTAGAAACACAGTGGATATAACACCAGAGGAGCCACAACTCCATTTCCCATCACATGCCTGGGACACAGTACATGTAGAGAAGAATTATGCATATGCAAAATTTTAACCCCATGTTCAAGGAGGGGTTTGGGTTTTTTTTTTTTTCTTCATATTCCTAGAGGAGAAAAAATCCTGGGAAGAGCAGCTTAACTTCTAGGCAGGTCATAAAGCCCCCAGCTTTTAAGAGTGACACTGGCCCAGGCTGAGAGAAACACATAGCCCTGCAAGCCAGCAGCGTTTGTGCTTTGAGCTGAGCTGCCAGGAGGCCAGCCTGGATAGCAGGCTCTCCAAGGGCAGGGAGAACAGCCTGGCAGGGTGTTCGTGCCTCTCATTTACAGACTGCATGCCATTCCTTTGAGGAAGGCACATCATCCAAGAAAGCCCAGTTTGAGCTCCCCAGGAGGGAGAGCTGATGAAAGCTTTAGAGCAGGGATACTTGCTGAGAAATGAGGGTCCTGTGGAAAATGCACAGAGCATTTCCATTTTACCCTTGCACTGAGCGCCCATCACCCTGTGTTACAAAGAAAACAGTGTAAAATAAGCTATGCTTTAAAAAATAATTAAAAAAAAAGAAAGATGGGCATGTTACACATAATAAGAATACCACACCATGAACATGTTGTTCCTCTAACATTTACAGTGAGCCCAAGGGACTGGATAGTAAGCCAATGCCAATGAATCTGCCACCACTTTTGTAGCAGCAAGATGAGATGGGAAGGTCTGAAATCCTGGCTCCAAGCAGTATTCACTACAATTGCCTCACTACATTTCAGCCTGCTGCTTTTCTCCTTGGAGAAGAGGGGGGATATATGCCTGGAGAAGTGAACCCTGCCCAGCCAGTCAAATCCTGTCACCTGCACGGGATCAGCTCTCAGACCGCACGGGAGGAAGGGAGGGAGAGGAAGGGATGGAAGCTCACGGCTTCCTGAACATTCGCGACCCACTGCCCTGCCACGGCCATGTGTGCATTTTTTCCAGTGAAAGTCAGTTCCCCGAGTCAGCTAAACTGCGAAGCTATGACAAACCCTGCCCATGTTCAGGATGCCTTCTTAATGACTCTTCCTAAAGAAGCCAGTAGCCTTGTTGGGGGCTTACCAGACACCCCCACGATGGGCACTGTAGCTCTGTTCTATAACTGGGCATGGGCTGCCTGGACCCACCCTACACCGACCAGCAAAGGGCAGAACAGGGGGAAGAACACCATGATTTAGTATTGCCAGCAGTAGTTGTAAGACATTCCCCACTCAGAGGTAAAGGGCGCGTGAGGAATGACCTGGGCTTCTGCAGTCTCTCAGGAGACATTTCTCTTTGCTGTCACTTCTAAAAGCATGTCCTAAAGGTCTAAAGGCATGTCCCTGTCTGAGAGCAGTAATTGCTGTGTTATTCTGCACAGGATGTGTATGAGCAAATTGCTTGAGCTCCTGCTAAACTGGAGTCACTCATGTCCTAAATAGCAGCAATTGCTAAGTACCATACTTTTCAAAAGGAGAAGAAAAGCTGAGTGCTGCTTTCCTTTCCATTTTTGGAACTGTACTGTAATCTGTGCAGCTACAGAGCTGCAGCTGACTCCACAGCACCCTTTGCAATGACCAGAGTAGCAGCAAAAACATCCACTGAATTTTTTGAGTATCAGTCCCAACATTCCCCTCTCGTCTATGCCCACATATCTGTAATCTTGTTTCCAAATCCTGAAACACAATAGAAATCTTTCCTGGTTTAAAATCTTCTTTGCTTGAGCGCTTAAACTTTTAATTGTGTTTTGTGGATACAATTTAAAGATATATAGAAATTCTCCCAGACATCCATTGCTAGTGGACAGCTGAGAAACAATTTAATCTTGAGGAATTAGCCTGGCTAATTGCCCTCCTCCCTTCTGCCCACCTACAATTACACATCTAACCACACCAGACCAGACCCTCTACGCTCCCAAACAGAACAGCATGAAGCTCTAAAAAAACACTTCATCCTTCTCTTTTCCTTTGTATAGCCTTATTTCAGTAAGAGTGAAATTGCAGATGAGCTGAAAAGTATTTCTTTTCTAAAGCACAAGGCTTTTCTCTACTGTCCAGTGAACAGAAAATGGAATAAAATTGCATATACAAAATGGCAAGAGACATGACGTCTAGGTGGGCTTTTGTTGTTTCTTGCAGTTATCCTCTGCACCTTTAGATGACTATGCAACCAGGACAGAAATCTTTACTAGAACAAAATTAGGAGACATTGTGCTATAAGCAAAGCAGTCAAGTTGCAGTACGTTTTCAGTCCAGTTATTAACATCTGAATAAGTTCTTTCAGAAACATTAGACAGAATGTTGCTTTCTTCAGCATAACTTCTGATTGAGAACACAATTTAAAACATAAAAACACAACCTGCTGAGTTACATATCCAGACCATTCTTTTTAATTCATGCTGAAAAGTTTCAGCCAATACTTGCATCCAAATATGCCTGCAGTAAAGTAATTTTAAGATAATTTAGAGGACTTGAAGCACTCATATGCCTTATATATTATTTAAATACACTGTAAAACTCAACAATTTGGTAAAAAGCATCCTGAAATCATCAGCAATATCCTATGTGTATGAGATATTAAGAACAGCATCTGTCAGTTAATAACAACATAATTTAAGTGTGTTGGCAATTATTGACCTGAACGCACTTTAGAGAAATGTAAATGCCAGAGGAGAGCAGCTACAGCTCCATGACTAATGTGTGCCCTGGATTCTGACCATCAGCTTTGCTATTTCAGTTTTGTGACCTAAATCTCCCTCCCTTACCAGAAAGAAACAAAAACCCAAACAAGAAATGTCTTACTTGTTCTGCTTTCTCCAGTGCTTTTCTGTCCGCCTGCAAAAACTGGCAGTTCTCTCTCGCCAGCTTTTGGACCAGCTCAATCCGTCCGATGTCATCTCTTCCCTGAAGCTTGCACAAAACTCCTGCCTTAAGGGTGGGAGAAAGAGCAAACAGATACTTAAATCCACAATCCCAGGACATGACACCGCCAACAGATTTCAACCTTAAAAGAAATGCATCTGTTTTCTCATATTTGCGGTACTTCGGTGCCACTTGCTGAGCACAAACAAGTCACTGCTTCCCGGGAAACAACTGGAGAGGAACAGAAGCGCATCTAAATCTCCAAATGCATCTACTCTGGAGGAAAGAAGGCAGGGCTAGCTAAACCAACCGCTCCTCTGAGTGCAACTATCAGATAGGCTGTGTTTTATTTGTTCCTGTCAGCCTGTTTCCTGTTACATAAGAGAACAAGAGCAAGAGGTTAAAAACTCATGGGAAAGTTAGCCAGGAACAGCCCTGGAAAAAGAATGAAGTGCAACACAAGGCACTCCTAAAAATAACAGGCTACAACTCCCTCTGCTCCCACTCCAACCATTTTTCACATATGCAAGACTCAAGAGTTAAAAGACAGTTGTGCCACATTTATTTATTCCGTAAATAACAAATCTGTATCTCTTGATTTTGTTTACAGAAGGAAATGGTATTTGCTTTAAAAGCTATGTTAGAACTACTTTTTTGGCTAAATCTGACAGTTATTCAAGCTATGCTGATAGTGTTTTGTCAAAATACTCAGCACTGGTTATTTTATAAAAATGCCAGATAGATACACGTAAAAAGATAGATTCATGCTTGCACGCAGGCACAGCAGAGACTCATCGCAAAGTCAGCTGATATGGGCTAAACTGCTCCTTGCAAAGCCAGTGGCTGATACCACTGTCCATGATTTGCCTACGGATATAGCCTCTGCATAACTGAGACCTGGGGCGATGGCACCATGCAGCTTTTATTAGCCCAGATGTTTCCTGATGGGACCAGCAGATGCCTTGGGAGGGCCCATCATGTGGCACAGCTATGATATGGCTACATGACTTCAAAGGCAATCTGCAAATAAACACTTTCCCCCCATTTCTTCACCGTTTTCTTTCTACTGTTCATCTGAAGTTTAAATGAATCACTACCTGCTCAAGAATTTACAACATATCTTGTGAGTCAGGCCCAAAAACAAGGGATACCCTGACTCGCTAACCCTGCAGGGTCCAATCCTTTGGCTTTGAGCAATTCCTGTCCATGAGAGATGGAGGTGTGAGAGTGCCCACCCAAATCATCTGGTTCGTCCAAGGAAGAGAGAAGTGGGGGTTAAGATTTATTCAGCTGAAGATGAAAGCAAATCCACTTTATGAATAAGTTCTTGAATGCTGATGGAAGAAAATTGCCTCCACAACCAAGTCCAGAGTCACCCTTACTGAACTCATTGTAAGAAATTTGTACACGCCTACATTCTTCCAGTCGGGATGAAGACATCTCCTCACAAGTCTGCATCACACACTTCTGCTCTGACAAAGTAAAGGATTTCAGACACTGCCTGTGCCTTGAATGTCCTGTGCTCTTCCTGAGCCCAGCCTGCTGAGGAACCCAGCTTCCCCACAGGAGGAGCCTGCTCACTGGTTTGAAGGTCAGAAACCCAACAGGAAAATAAGGAATTGCATTGCCTAATCTCAAATTCCTTACACATTCCATGAGTTCAGTGCCTTATCTTCTAAATCGAAGACACTTGTTTATAAACCAGTTCTGACACACTCTTATCCCCTGCAGATCAGCAGTATGACTGATTTTATCAAATGTGGAAGAATATAGTGAACTAGTTTTCCAGACTTCTTTAATCAATAGAGAAAAGAGGGTATTTAAGAAGAGATTTTTTTTTTTTTACTCGACAGTAGACATTGAAAAATTATCAGATAAGTTGTTTCCTAATATTCTCCATTTTCTCCAGCAATTTACACAGGGAACCAAGGACTTGGGAGGCCTGATGCCTGTACTTCCAACACTTTGAGTGCTTGGGGACATCAGCTAAATCAAGCCTGCTTGTTTAATGGCTGCATGATGCTTCTAACAGAGCATCATCAGTGTAAGGTAGGCTAAGGACAACTTCACAGTGTTATTGCTAGGACTTTGGGATTGTAAAGATTTGGACTCTCTCTGGATCGGGGATCTTAGTACTGTGGAGGCACTTTTTGCACCTTCCTGTTGTGCTATCCTGGCTTAGGAATGGCACTCCCCAATTTAGTGCTCCCACTGAGACTAAATAGGTGCCACTTTTTCCCTCTCCCTTCTCCCCCTCCACCTCCTTCGGGTAGCTGGAGATGAGAATTGGAGGCACAAAAGGTAAAGATTCCAAGTGGAGACAAGAACATTTCACTGAAAACAGGAATGAGAGAAGAAAACAAACAGTAACAACAACAATAATAATAATGACATATAAGATACAAATAAGAATTATTCACATGGAAACCCCTGGAAAACAGACAGTACCCAACTGATCCCTCCTCCACAATACCCCAGCCTGGAAGAGAATCCCTTCCCCTGCCCCCACCAATGATGTGAAGTGGTATAGAAGAGGTTACTCTGGGTCCCTGGCTATTGCAGAACCTGACCCTGTCCTGGCTGGAACCCAGACGTGCGTCCAGAGAAGGTAATTCCATGACCTACAGTTGGAAGAGATGAGTCCCTGCTGTACAAATATTTATTGATCTTCAGAGTGTGGAGCAAACCTCAGTGGTTAAAACCACTTATGTCAAGAAGAGGAAGAAGGGTTTCAGTTTTGGGGCAAGAGCTGGCTTGAGGATGTTCAAGTGGGACAAACATCCAAGAGAAAGGCAATGTTTTGAACATTGGGTCTCACTGTCTTTCACCACTTCCCTCCACCTGTGTTCACACAGAGTGTGCTGCTGCCTTCCACATGGATGGGAACCCCAGAGGAGCAACTTTAAAAACAAGCCCTTGCACAAATAAGGTCTGCATTCAAACTGGCAATTTCATTGAAGAATCACATTGTCCTGTTTCAAATAACCACCAAGTAGAAATATTAAGTTTTAACATGTCCCTTCCTTCTGTCACAGTTCTTTAATTTAAAGAGATGCAGGAAACAAGGAAAAAAATAAGTTCTTATTTAATTGGGTTTCCATAGAATAAAAAATTTCTGGGAGTGCTAAGGTGTGATTAAATTAATTGCATATGTTTGGCTCTGAGAGTAAAGAATGCACTTGAAACATAAAAGGCTAAATATGTTTTTACATAATTAAGAAAAAAAAACCCCAACAAAACTATGAATAATTTATTTTTAGTTCTGGTTTCCTCACTTATACTGACTTTCCACTGCAAATCTTTCTGCTGAATACTTGTAAAAAAACATCCAGGTCAATTAAATAATTAATTGCTGACAGCTTCTAAAACCTGGTTATGAAAATGTTGACAGTGTCCAATTACCGGTCATTTTCACTTCTCAATACAAATTTAATTTTCAGGCAATACTTTGGAAGCTGTTAGACAAAAGGGTAAAGGCCAGTCTTCCTATTTGAAAAGCACAACTTTGATCTTCATTTTGTGCAGGCACGCATCCCCCAAAACCCTTGTTGGTGCTCAGACCTCTAATTCATGTAGACACTAACATATGTGAGGGTGAAAATCAAAAAATTGCACAGTTTAACAGGCTTTAACTTAATGAATGATTAAAAAAAATGTACCTTACAGTAAGGCTTTTCTACCATGCATGGCTCAAAATTACTATAATTAAGTGTGTTTACATAATATTTGAAATGAAATTTTTAAAAGTTTAATGGGAATTAAAGCAAATTAGTCTCTACTAGGGTAGAAAAAGGAAGATGCTGACAATATACTTTCTGTTTCAGCATATCCATAGGAAAATATTCCCTCTGCAGAGGTCATAGATGAGCATCCTAGCAATGACACAGAGGTGAATGAACACATCCCTAGGAAGACAAGATGGGATATTTTATTGACATAATTTACATTGTTTACAGCATGTTTGCTTTTGAAAATCCCTTTGCCAATTTTTTTTCTACAGTTCTACCAGTTTTGCCAACTAACTCATGTGTAAATCAAACCTCTGTCCCACAGAGCAGTGTTTAGAGCAGGTACCACACACTTCAATTTTATATACAGAAGGTTTGTGGTAGTTTGGTTTTCTTTCACTGTACCGCTGTCTCTTTCTGCAGCTGAACATAATTATTAAAAAACATAATTATTACCAGCTTCACCTTTGATCGACCTGAAAACTTAAAACCATACGCCACTGCCTCAAAAGACAGGATCTCTTGCTTTGCTCCAGTCATATGCACAACTCCAGTAAAGTGAAAAAAATCATTCACTCCTTTAAAATAAACAATATTTGGCCTTCACTGGATGTCATTTTTATGGTGCTAACAAAATGGAAAAACCACTGCTTTGATAACACTCCTGCTCTCCTCCCAGCAGAGCATAAGAACACTTTTGTTAACCATTCACTTAATAATTGTGTAACTTTAAATGTGTTTCATATTCTTTCAAATTTTAGAAGCTGGTTTCCAGTAAATTAAAATCTGGGTGAATCAATACCCAAATAATAATTTTTATGGGCTTTTATAGTTAGTCAAGGTAATCTTGTTAGCTGGCTACTTAGGGCCTTGGCACAGACATTGTCCGTCATAAACGGGGACAAACATTTTTAAAAAACTGTAATAATTACAACAACTGAGTAGAATTGAGTATACATGAAATCCTTCCCTCCTCCCTCGTTCCCCAAAAATCTAACATAAAAACAGAAAGCAAATTTGTTTGTGCAGTGAGGTCAGCGTTTCCCTCTGGGTCCTTTCTACACCTCTGTAATGCACCCTCAGCTACATGGCTTTCAGCAAGGCATCAGCATAAATCCTGTCCTTCTTGCACACAACTTTTCTGTCTGGAAAGATTTAGGGAGATAAATCAGAGGCAGAAACTGCAAGCTGCGTATAGGGGAAGGAGAAAAGGTGTCAACTGGTGGGGAACATAACGTTTGCAAGAGAAATTGAGGGAGGAAAAAACCTGTCAAGACTGGGAAAAATCAATTTTAAATTAAAAGCAATAATCAGTACCAGTACAATGAGCAATACAGTTACACTTGCACAGCTTGAACGCATGAATGGAATGATTGAATGAATTGCAGATTAATCAGAAAAGATTCACAGAATTAAAAAGGGTAAGCAATCCCACAATAAAATACTCTAAAAGGCAGTTTAGTTTCTTCTGAGCAATATCCAGAAGTGTGCTTTGGTTGTAAATGAGGGCAGTTAGGGAAAGAAAAAAGGTTGTTGCTTGCACTTGAGTGACTAATAAGTATCCCTATTTCATTGCATGTCTACTTACAGTGATTAAAATTCAATCAAAATGTCATATGCCCTTGCCTCCTAAAACACATCTCATTTTACTTTCACATCTGGTACATGGTATGTGTATTATCTAAAAGGAGCAGAAAGATAGCTGAAGAATGCTGTCCAATTGCAACATCATGGGATTAATTCCCAGAGTAATCATCAATCTTATTATAAATAGTCACATAAGATGAGATCCAGCAGACTTTCTCCCTCCTACATGCTCCCTGCACTGAACATCGAGGAAAACCCATTTCCCAGAGCTATTGAAAGCAGTTCTTCAACTTGTAGATCTGAAAACATTCCCAAGACTCCATTAATCTTATACATGTACCTGTGCATCAGAGGTATCCTTGAGCTCTTCTTGTCCTCTTATTTCCTGACTGCTGTTTTCTTCATTTTGATGAATTGCTAAAATAACAAAGAGGAATATATTGGAAGCAGGCAGATTTAAATCACAAAAAGCAGCAAAGTGGCATGGCCCACTTTAGATCAAATAGGATAACCATTCAAGAAATATTTAAACTTTAGTAGCATTCTAGTGAACTCCTGGAATGATTTCGGACAGATCCTGTAAGGTACACCTTACTGGGTTTGGAAAAATGCTAAATACAGTATACTTTATTTTTCCCCAGGCAGCAAAATCCAGTACTAAATAGTTATAGTCATGCTACTGTTAGTAATGATAAAACAATGACATTTAAGGAGACTCCACTTTTCCATATATTGTAACAAGATATCATGATTCATAAGCAATAGAAAAATAAGGTTTCCCTCTTCCTCCATTATTTTGCAGAAGGTCAGGTCAGATTAAACGAAATAAGCAGATTTATCCCTCACTTCAGACTTGGAAAATTCTTCGTAAGCAAAGTGATGTCTATCTTAACAAATATCACCACTAGCCATGAAAGTAATCTCCAGAAGTAAATGGCAGCAAGAGCTGTTTTATTGAGATTTCTTTGCTGCTGGCACAACAGAAGAAACCAGCAACCAATTAACATGACTTAACATGACTTCACCCAATGAACGACTTCACCCAATTAACATGACTTAAATCACTTAAAACCAGCAAGTTTTGCAAGACTTTAAAGTTTTGTATCAAACTTGTAATCCCCTGAAGGGTCAAAACCAGAGCTAGGAGTTTATCCAGCTAAAGAAACAAGGAACCTCTTATGAAAGAACACCTCAGTTCAGTCCATGATGAAACAGCTTCATCTATAGGCAGTTTTACTATCTATTCCCCAAGCCACCCCTTCAGTCAGCACAGCCACCTGCTGTATTTTGGTGGGACACTGAGCCCTCAGACATTCTGAAATGTGACACGTGGGAGGTCGGGAGAGCCAGACCCAATGAAACACATGCAAAGTGACTTTACCTTACACAGTACACATCAACTTAGAACAACCACACTCAAATATCTTTGATCTTGAGTACATTTTGAGTGATTTCCTGGCTTAGCCACAGCATTTGTGACACCAGATTTATGTTTTCTTATGGCAGGATTGCTGCTGATATTGCTATGCCACATGCCATACAGGATATAATTTTTTCTTCCCCCCCAGTTCTGCTATTAAAAAAAAACAAAAAAAACCAACAAAAGCAAGTAATAAGAATGTAATTATAAAAGAAGAAATAAATCATTCTGTCAATACAGTTTATTCCATTTGTGATCTTTTTAAATCCATTATCAAAGAGTTCTGACATAAATCTTCACCATTGGGTTTGCAGGCATCACTTTACCAGCAACCCTCTGAAACTCAAGGCGAATACTGAAAATATGGGGTCAGGGTGTAGCTGCAACAGACACCCTGTATAATGGGCATTAGATCCCAGCATATTTAAAGCCAGGCAAAACCAGAACACTCTTGGGACATTGTGACATATCTCTGCCCCAGCCTGGAAAAGGAACAACGCAATGTGCCAGTAACAAGAGGGATGGCCTGAGCAGCCCTGTGTGTCCCCTGCTTTTCTAGTGCAGGGCAGGGTTTCTAAAGAGAACTTACTTTATCCAGCCAGGCTGGGCGCTCTGTGCAGCACCTTCCTGTGCAACCCATCTCCCAGCCTTCCTCCCCAAGGGCTGCCTCACCCTCTTGCACAGTCCCACACAGTTTTACCCACTGCCACTGGGGAGTCTGAGAGCAGACAGACACAGAGCATTCAGGACATCGATTTGTTGACCACTAGAGAACACCCTGCCTTGAGATGGGAATGTAGCAATGCCAGAAGGCATTAACAAACACTAAAAATCGGTTGTTTGAGCAATTTCTCAAATTGTTAAGTCTGCATTAGCAGAACATTTCCCCAATTCTCCTTTCAATTTTCTGATTTCCTCTAAAATCAATTTGCTGTAGGCACTCATGGGCAAAATATCCCCCCAGACTCCAGCTATTAATCATGGCATTTAAAGGAGTGGCACCTTGCTAGTAACAAGACCATGAGTCCAGGTTTAAGTGATTTACATTGATCCAGCCAGCTTTTCCACAGTCCTGAGCAGATGGGCGCTCCACAAACAGCTGTGCCAGGGGAAAAGGTTAGTGCCTGCCAACCGGCTTCTTGTCACAGGCCTCGGTTCCAAGTGTCCCCTTCCCTGCCCGGTGCCAGGGCAAACACCCCAGAGCATCTTCAACCAAAGTGAACAGGCAGAGATTCAGGGAGCAGCACCTCTTGCTGGCCTGGCTGGGCAGGCAGGTTAGAGAGTGGATGGTGTCTGGCCAGGGAAACTGTGACAAGCAGCAAACACCCGGAACTGAGGGCAGCAAGATCTCTTACCTAGCACAAAAGGAAAGAGAAAGAGGGTGTATGTCCACACCCCCAATAAATACACTATTCTTAAGTGTTAATAACATGAGCAATTTTAAAGATGATGAGAAAATTTCCTCAGTTTAAGTGTACTCTAACTGAATGGCTTAAAAAAAAAAAAAAAAAAAAAAGAAAAAGTTTTTTATCGGCAATTTCACAACTCAACTCTAAAAAAACCTGAATAAGTTTATCATTCATATCCAGCTCCCCTTGGCTTCAATGTTGTTTAGACTGTGTAAGGAATGTAGAAGAGAAGCAGTAAATATTTTCTTAAATGAAATAAAAAAAAACAACCAGACCTCACGCTGACGTTCTTGCAGCTCTCTTGGGAGAGACGGAGCATTTGGCCCCTTTTTCACGAAATTTCCATCACAAACTTGATTTTTTTGTCCTCCCTGCCTCTTATCCAAACCCATAAGAGCCAGACACAACTGAACCATGTAACCATACCCAGGGATCAACATTCAAGGAATTGCACCACCTCATACTTTTTTCCCATCACAAGAACACAGTCCCTTGAAGGCTGAAGTGGCCACACAGACAAGCAACAACCCTTAATTATATTTTCTTTGTTTCTTCAGAAAAAGGTTACTACATGTTTTGTGTATAGAACAGAGAAAAGCCACATATTTCTTAAAATATTCTGGTGTATTTAGAAATCTATGTTACCATGGGCCATCACATACATGTAAGAAATTGATTGCAGTATTTTTAGACACAGTATGCCTCCTAACCCTGTAACAACTCATAGACACTCCTTGAATTGGCCCAGGCACTGCTCTTATGGGTTATTGCGCATGCAATGTGTTCTGTCACAAAATATAAGAATTCAAGGACAATATCCTGCTTACTGCTAGCTGGCCATTTATTTTTTTATTAAAAAAATTTGACATTGCAAACTGAACCATAGGAAAAGCAAGCGGAAGCTTAGGGTGGGATGGGAAAGTATTTCCCAGGCAAATGCTGATTCTGGAATTGTACATACAAAAGAAGTTGTGAACTTTGGAGCTGAGCCAAACGTTTCCTTCTCCACCACCATAAATCCAGCTTTGCTCCCTGGTACAAATATCCCAGTATGTTTTACAAAGCAGCAATAACAGGGAAAGGCAAAGGCAGTTTACCTTGATTTTTATATATCTATTTAATGTTATGTCTGGGTTCAGGCTTGAGACTTGAGACAAGAAAAAAATACAAACAAATGTAGAGTGACCAATTCCCTTTCCCACCTGCAGCATTTCTCCTTTGGAGGAAAGCTCACCATGAAAGAAAGAAAAATATGTCAAATGAGCTTTAGCTTGCTAATAAGCAGTTCAAATGCATCCATTTGCAAATTAGCCTAGGGAATTCAGGATTCTGATGTTTCATGGTCACTCAAGGATCACAGGGGCCATCATTTGATCTAAGTTCCTTGTGCCCTCACAGACCAGAGCTGAGATTTTGTTAGAAGATTCTTCTGTAAACTTATGTTAGCACAGAGATCTCTTATGGGGGAGAGGTTTGTCCATAAGTAATTCCATTTCAGATCATTAAATCAACAGGAAAAAAAAATAATGAAGAAATAAGAAACCAAAATAAATCATTTTGTACCTGCTACTACAATGGAATCAGCCATCAGATGGGGATGTGAAAAGAAAGGGGACACAACCATTGCTCACACTGGAACCAACAAACGGTGCTCCTCCCTGCTTTTACAGCCGTGCCACAGAGCTGTGCCTCCGTGACACACATAAAGTATACCACAAACTAGAAGGAAAATTAATTACATTAATTATTTTTGATTAGTAAGATTTTTAAAAGTCAGATAATATTACATGCAAATTATTTCATTTTAATGCTCAGTCTTGTTCAATATTGCAGAATCATTTGCCCAACCAAAAGTGGGAAGGACAGTTAAAAAAAATCCACACATAAAGCAACCCTTGGAACCCACAGCGTTGTAATCTTCCCAGAGGCTTTGCTTTATTGTGCTTTCTTCCTTTTCTATAAATGAAATTTCTTCTTTCTACCCCTTCTGGCTGCAAAGATAACCTTCTCAACACAAACCAAGGCACTAGCGTCATTCTGCTGCTGCAGCCAGCCAGACTGGAACAATAAGACCAGGAGAGGTGTGAACTTCCTCCTTTGGCTTAATAGGGTGTTAACTGTGAAAGCTAATTATTTAAATGCTTAGAAAGGACTGTCATCACAGTTAACCATTTTGCTGCCGAACAACAGACAAGGACATCTGTCCGTCCGTAAACAGGTCTCTCTGGCTGGCACCCACACGGCCATTCCAAGCCAGTTTAGCTCCCCATCGCTGCTGGCTGTCCCACACCCCCTGTATCGACTGCTCCCCCTCGGTGGGAATAAAGCATTTGGGATTTGTGGATTGGCAAAGGATTACCACCAACCCGGCTGGGTTCGATGACCTGGCTGAGAACAGAGCACCCAGGCAGGGGGACAAGGTAACGCTGCTGCCAGACCGCTTGTGCCACACTACTCCAGCTGCATCCCTTGAGCTGGCTGTGAAATCCACCTTTGGGACCAGGACCGCCTGACTTTTGGGGACAAGAGCCCATAAACCAGCTTCGGCAGACAGGCTTCTGCACTGCCCTAGGCTGCTCCTAAATCCAAACTCAATTAGCCGGCTCCGAACCCTCAGGCACAGCCCCAGTAGCAGCCGAGCGTAGGGGATTCCAGCGGCACAAACACTGCCAGGCTCACCTGGGACTGCACGGGCTGCGTGGGGGCTTCACTGTCCCCACAGCTGCGTCAGAGGTAGCTCTGCTTGCCGTACAAAGCTTGGCTACATCGCTCATGCATTCAGAGATGCTCCTTCATTTCAAATGCGGACGCTAATTTATTATTTAGTATTGTTCTTTAACCTGCTAACATCCTAGAACATCAAACTATTCTGCCCTTTGTAGGATTTCAGCCTTTGCAGAACTCTTGTGATCACAATTCATATATGAATCTCTTTCATCTAGCCAGTAAGAAAAGGCACCTTGTGCTGCCTACAGATAGGAGACACATTCCCACCTTGGAAGAGCTAAAGAGACTGCTTCTGAACACAAGGACTTCGTTTATTTAACAGGCCAACAGACTTTCACTGCCTCACCCCTGCTGGATGGTTAGAGCCTGCTGTGGGAGTTTTTGTGTCCCTGTCAAACCAACAAGACCTAAGGAATCTGCAAGAATATTCCCCGGGGGAAGGCTCCAGAATTGCCAGCAGCCTGTACCAGTTGATTTATTGTCAGCTGCTGAGAAGCACACAACTTCTAGCACTCTTCTTATATTCCAAATTTTTAAGAGGAATGTTTGCTTCTCTTCTGGATTTTTTTTGGTTGTTTTTTTAGTTTTGTTTTGCTTTTTTCCAATGGAAGTTGCTGGCACGAAGCTTTTAAGAAAAACCACAAACCCTCATGTTATTTTTTTTAATCACATTACTAAGCTAATTTCATTATTTTTGAAAACTTTACTGTCATTTTGAACAATGGAACTTGCGATACCCCTTGCTGTTCTTTGTGGAGGGTATACAGGGAGCTCTAGAGAGGTTGGTTACTATGGCAGCTCTGAGCTGTTTGAGAGTGTTATAATGTTTGCTGATGCTTATTAATTTATCAGAGTGGAAAAAAATGAATAGCTCATACTGACACCACTGGGGAAACTAAAAGCCAGATCCTCTAGGCTATGTAGAGCACTAATGCTGAGCAATGGAAAAGAAGATGAGCAGCCAGTAAATGCTTTGCAAACTTCGGATTTGGGGACCAGTTTAGACCAGACACATCCTCATGCATGTTCCTGCACTTTCCAAGTTCTGTTTCCAAACTAAAGGGGAAAACTAACAAGCAATGTGTCTCTGAAATCCCCAAAAGCTGCGTGTAAGAGAGCAATAATCTCAGGAACAAAACCTTCCAACTGAGAATTGATTCCTTATTTACCATGAAAGAGTAATCTTTTCTCAGAAATTACTGAAAAGAGAAAGCTTTTTAAGCTCATCCTTAATGTGTTTCCTTTTATTAGCAATACAAAAATTGCCTTTGAGCTTTCTTATTTCTTCCCACTATTTCTGCATATATACATGCAAATTATCATACAGATTTCCCTTCACTGAGTACATTACATATCTCTGAAACAGTTGGCAGACCCCTCGGGGGGTGTTGCCCAGACAGCTGTGCAATCAGCTGAGAAAATCAGCTAATTAAAGAAACAAAGAAAAAGCAAAAATTATTATAGACAGACTCCTGCTTACAGCATTGTTCAGCACCTCTGTATGTAAAAGCACAGCAAGCACAAGATGGAATAAAAGTACTTGTAAATCGGTGAATGAACTATTGCACAAGTGACAATGATGGCATTTTCTCTCAAACCCTAATCTGGGATGCTATGATATTTATGCTTTGTAGTTTAAATCAATTTAACATAAATTACTCCAGCATTTTATTTTACAATTACAAAAGTGTGAAATGAAATGTTGGTCTCATAACTGACTTCTGTATGTAAAAAATGGTCATTAACTTCTGCTTGACCTTAGGTGTAGAACTAATATTGAATTTACACAGAGGGCACTCATTATTCTGATTAGTTTCCATGCAGAAAAAGGAGTTCCCAAGGGTCCTAGTGCTACAAGCCATTTCTCAAATCTCAAATAGGAAACAGGACTCCAGAAAATGATGCAAGAGCACTTCCTCTCATTGCAGAGTTTATCAAAAGGAGCAGATAACAGCGAGGGTAGGTATCTGCAATCTAAACAGAGCAAAGCCACTGTGGTAAGAAAGGAGGCTGGCAGATGTAGATTTGGTCTTGCTGATCACCATGAAGGCGCCATTCCTTCCCACTGCTTCTAAATGACCACAGGAAGGACAAACTTCAGTTTAAATGAGGCTCAGGTCTCCCTTCATTATATAGCCATCATAAACTAAAAAATGAGCATACCAAGTAAAGCTACCAGCTCATTCAGATAATGGGCATTTCACTTTATTGTACAATTGGTTTTGTTAGGAACTTCTGTTTATTTTATTTATAAGAGCCAAAGCCTTTCATCTGGCTTTGAAGGTCCATATTTCATGCAAGGTAGTGGTGCATTAGAACAACAAAACTTGTAAAACACCTCTGGCTAAACAAGACAGGCATTTTTTAATAGATAAACAACTACTGTTGATTCATGTAGCCAGAGAAGATTTGGTTTTCAATGCCTGGCCCTTTGTACTGCGTACTAAGATAAAACCACATTTTATACTCGCTTTGTGAACATATGAAATCATACATTTTTTATCAAGGAGAAAAAATGTGAAAAATGTTGTAGGATTACTACTAGAATGGACAAAAGCAAGGGGTTTTGTTCCAATCACAGCTCAAGGGACACAATTTGATGCTCGAATGCAGAAAGTTTTAAATTTTATCCAGTAATTGTGGACATTTGTTCTCATGCTCGTGATAATTAAAATTTTTTAAAATATCACATGGTAGTAATGTACATGTAACAGAGTTGTCTGAAAAGAGATGATGGAAGGATGGAGAAGAGCCCTTTACATGATCAGAGATGGTTGCTGGGAACAGATCAAACAAGGAGGTAGGGACTGTTGTTGAGCAGGCTGGTGCAAAGTGAAACACTGCTCTCTATTCCATGGAAACATCCCCCAGGCATGGCCAGGAAAGGAACAGGAAACAAAGAGGACTCTGAATAAATAAATTCTGTGAACTCAATGTAAATGTCTCTCCCAAAGCCCCAGTAAACAAAACGTTCACCTGGGGGTTGTTTTTTTGCACAACTGCTGTCTTTCTGACCTTACTGTGCTGTCTCTTTTTTCATAAGTGCAAAATATCTTTCCCCTACACAGCTACTCTGCATTGCTGATTTCTTCTATGTGAGTACCTTAGATCACACAGAAAGAACTACACTCAAGGTTCTACAACAACTGCAAAAACAAAACCATAAACTGCCAAAATCCCTCTCACCACAATTCCCAGCAGAGAGCTCTTTTCCTTCTTTTTCCAAGTCTGAGTCCATCCTGCTTTACATCAGCTGCTGAATACACAACAGCTGGTAAGTGTTACTGTGTAGTCCTTTCACTAATGTTGTCCAGGGCATTTCCCACCCCCAGCATCACCCAGGATGGGCACAAATGAGCATCATTCCCCAGAGCTAGAAGGGGTTTGATCCTGCCCTTTTGAAATGCTGTCATTTTCTGCATGTGCTTGATCTCAGGAAAAATGGAAAAATCCCATGGGATGCAATACATCATTGTAACCCCCATTGTAATCCTGGGCGGGGATTCCTTTCAATAGGGCATGAAAGGTTTTAAAAGGATTGCTTAAAGGAGCAAACATTATTAGAATCATAGAATCATTAATTATGCTGAGTCAGAAGGGACCTATCAGGATCATCCCTGAGCAGGACACTTCAAGAATCACATCATGCGCCTACGAGCATTGCCCCAAAGCTTCTTGAACTTGTCAGGCTTGGTGATTTCCCTGGGGAGCCTGTTCCAGTGCCCAAACACCCTCTGGGTGAAGAACCTTTTCCTGATACCCAGACTAAACCTCCCCTGGATCAGCTTCATGCCATTTCCTTGAGTCCAGTCACGAGAGTGAAGAGATCAGTGCTGCCCTTCTGCTTCCCCTCATGAGGGACCACTGTGAGGTCTTCCTCAGTTTCCTCTTCTCTACCCTGAAGATCACCTCTCTGTGACCTGAAATCACAGACCTTGAAGAAAGACCCTAAATACAGTGTAACTTTTAAAATATTGCTAGCTAGGTTTTCAGGTGAAGCTTTTATTTTGAATCCCATTTCAGCGGGCAAGGGTAAAGACAGAGTCACCGTGACCTGATAAAAGCACAGTAGTCCTGAACCTTCTCTTTAAGTGGCCATTTCTCCAGGGTGAATAGTGTAAGTATCATTTGCAGAAGAATTTGCAGAAGAGCTCTCATTCCACACAGTTTACTAATTTCAGCCCTTGCTTTAAACAACTGGGTGCTTGGAGGAACTGGAAGATGTAATGAAATGAGGTACTACTTTAGTCAAGTAAGCAAACCTATTGAAAAGACATGAAAAGAACAGAAAAACAGGAAGATCCTACTGAGTTACCCTTTTCTCCCCCTTCAAACTTTCTCAATTTTTTCACAAGGGGAAATGCACCCCTCTCTGGCACATGACTGTCACTGTAAATAGGACCAAGTTTTTTCATACCTCATTCTGCCCTTTCTCAGCGGCATTTGTGGTGACAAACCATGCAGGTTTTACTCCAAAGATGTTGAATACCTGGTTGTTTATGAAACTTGTAAATTCAGTAGTACTTAATATGTTTGAAATTTACACAAAATGCTGAACTATCCACTCTTGAATGACCTTTGATCACGTATTTACGTCATTTTTCAAGTGTGCATACAAATCTAACTAAAATTTGTAATGATTTTCATTTTCTATGTAACAAGGCTTCCACAAGTGTATAAAATGAATAGCAAAGCATAGGACATTCAGATAGCACCATATGGCAAAACTTTTGCTAATTATTGTAGAACAAATTTACCGAGAAGTCTCACAAGGACCTGTACTACTTGAGGAAATGGACTGAAAGATAAAAATGCAGTTTCCTGAGTTAACTAAGCTGATAAAACAGCTTAACGCTGCCAAAAGTGTCTTACTGGGCCCCTTCCCACACACCTCCACCTCTCCACCCTGATAAGAAGCTGCCACCCTCACTTTGTGTCAGCTCTAGCACACGCTAGAGTTGCTGCTATAGTGTATGCTGCTCTGGCTGCCCCATCTCAAAAGTAATATAATAGATGTAGCAAAGATAATCAGATTTAATGGAAGAGATTTGGTATGAGGAATGACTAGTGATACAGCTGGGAAATGAGACAACTCACAGGGGTATGACAGATGTGCACAAAATCCTGAATAGCATAATGACAAATAGGGAATGGATTATTCACTCTCTGTCAGCAAAGAGCTGTATCAACAGAGTGAGGGTCATGGGGAATGCGTTAAAAACAAACAAGAAAAAATATGTTTTAACATACTACACACGTGAATTGTGAGACTTGCTGCCATAAGAGATGATGAAGGTCAGGAGTATAAGCAGGCTGAAAAAGCAATTTGATAAATTAATGGAGAAAAGGTTACCTACCACAGCAGTGTGGGTACAGCAAAATCCCTCTAGCACAGGCTGGTAGATGCTGAGTATGTACACCAGGTCTGTACTTGCTCTGCTTCTTTAGCCTAAGCATCCCCTAACTCATCACTCACGGTAGGAGCGTAGCTGGACGGACTTTTAACCCGACCCAGCCTGACTGTTCTCATGTGTTTAACCGGGCTGACATTGCCTGGAGTGTGTTTGAGTCGAGTCACGCAATCAGCTCTGACAGCAGGGCTGTAGAGGTGGTGCAGTGGCTGGGAAAAGGAATAGCTGTTCACAGCTTGCTTTTCATTCATGTCGGCAAAGCTCAAGCCCCAGTGACTGCTTCATATCGAATTGTCTGCACTAAAATAAAACTACGAAGCAAATCACATAGGCAGTTAGGTTCTGACAGAAGCAATACAAAAGAAAAGGGGAAGGGTGCCTATGCATACATATATGTAAGCATAGGGTGGAGGCAATCAAGAAGATCTCAAATATGGAGCTAATACAGTGCAAAAGTCATTATTATAAATTTTTATACATTACTATAAATAAAATGTAAATGACATATTAAAAAAATCAATAGATCTTGCCAATTCAAGAATGGCATGACTGAAATGTATTTAATTATACAGTGGAAACCTGAATGCCATTCATAAGGGAGAGAAAAACCACACACAAGTTCTAGGGCATTTGTGTCTGCCCTGCCTTTCACAGTGGGAGGGAGAAGCACCCACAGACCTGCAGCTGCTCCTGCAGTGCCTGGGGAGAAGCTGAGTCACCATCTTCCTACCTCATCCATACCCCGTCAGCTATTATCTTAATTAGCCGCTGTATTCATAAACACAAAGACAAGAGCCATGCCCTGATCAATTAATCCTCTGCACAAATAAAGTTATAGAAATTCCTTTTTCTACAGAGGGATTTGCTGGGTGATGCCATGGGGTGCAGCTCGGTTTGTGCACAGAAATGCAAGGCATCTTGTTTGTGGATGGGATTAGCCCCAGTACAAAGCATCTACCTGACAGGTTTTGATCAGTTCACGTGTACCCGTGTAGCTTTGCCACCAGCTAAAGCCTCCAGCCTTAGGCTATTTGCTGCTTTTTATCCTTGTTTTAGCTACCACCTCTAAGACATAAGAAACATGTCATGAGCCATGACAAGCAATTGAGATAAATGCCAACCCCTGTAAACTTTCAGATGGGAGGCTGCATTTATGTTACGTTCCAGCACATTTGCAGAAGCTATCAGAAGCCAGCAAGGTATAAATAAACAAAATTTAATGCCATGTGCCTAAAATTAAAGGAAAAGTTCCCTTCTGCTCCAGTTACTTGCTTCCCCAAGACCTTTTACCAAACCACAGAAGACAGCATTTAATGTTTATTTCTAAGGTTAGGCAAGAATAATTTCAATGCATTTTTATAAGCCACAGAGAAGTGCACAAGCTCATTTTCCCCTCCTAGGTCACCTTTATCATGAGAGCTTTATTCCAATGAAATACAAATGTGATTTCAAGTCAACAGTGTTACTGAGGTCCATCAACACTTCTGAATTGCAGGCACTTATTTTACCCTGGTTTAGTTTCATTTGCAAAGAAACTAAAAGTGCTCAGCTCCCTCTGCATGAAGGCTCTCAAGCATGTTTCTGTCAGCATATGCCTTGTTATCTGAGTGCTATACTTGCAGTACACATCTGGAATATGAAAACAGAGCTTTTTCCCCACAGCACAAAAGTTTTTCATCTTTCAGGTTCCTCATTTTGCCTTCTGCATCTGCCAGTTTTATGAATTTCTCCTATTCTTTTACACCACAGAGAAAACAGAAGAACAGCTCTTGGGGAAAGGCATTCTAGCCCACACCCTACTGCCTTTTTATTTTCTGGTAGCAGACATTCTCCATCAAGTCAGATCCTGTACTAGCAAGAATTTGATACTGTGCCCTACCCCACAGCAGGCTCAGGTCTTTATCTCGGTTTTTGTCAGCAGATACAGCATGGAAATCTCTGCCACAGCCAGAACTGTAATAGTTGCAATTACTACGGGTCACATACATACACAAGGTAGCAAACCCAAGCTTCATTTAAATAATAACAGTTTCATTTCGGTAACCAAAGGCAATACTCATGTCTGCCCCCCTCCCTAACCACAGCAAACCTTCCTACTTGGAACCTCTTCACCTCTTGCTCAGGGAGCTGTGGTGTTTAGGTGCTTGTATAGTGCTTTCCATGCAACTTAACACAGTATTACTACAGCAGTTCTAGACAAATAACACAAAAACTTAAATCAGCCACTTTTTCTAGTAGAATTAAATCATTGTGAAGGGTCTCTCTAAGGGCAGAGGTGCATCCAGAAATTAAACTAATTCAGGAAGACATTATATAGTCCTTGCATTGGGCAAAAATGGTTTGGGGTTTTTTGGTTGGTTGGTTCGTTTTAATTTTTTGGGTTTTTTTTTTTGATGGGGAAGGGGGGGCTGCTGATCTCTAGGAAAGCTTTTGGATAATGAACCAGTTACCCTCTGCAGCCAGGCTGGTTCCAGCAGACAGCAGGTACAGCAGGTTAGGACCATGCCCATCGCCTGCCCTCCCCACTCATGAATCCCACGGTGGATGAGCCAGGCTCCCACGCCATTCACACCAGCCTGGAAGCTGCCCAGGGCAGCTGGCCCAAAAGCCATGTTCCACTCTTCAAGCCAAAATAAACTCTTTGTCTCATTTTTGGTGGCTTATTTCCTGGAATTATATGGAGTCCTGGAGAGGATTAGAGGAACAATATCTTAGAAAGATACTGTGGCTTACAGCTCCAGAAGTACTTTCTCTGAAACGTGCTTCACTTCACCAGGCACAGCACACCATTGCTTGATCACTCACAGTAACTGCTACTCTGTGAATTTAACCACCAGCAATAAAATAAAGGAGCATAACCAGCCACCCTCATTTACTCTGCACCTGCTTTACTGAAGACATTAACTTAAATTAGACCTTACAGTTATGCCTAATCATACACCTATTTTTAAAGGCATCCAAGATGGGGCATAAAGAAATGCAAATTTCAACAAGTATGCACTAGTTAAACTGACTAAAGAGTTATATTTTGTTCAGATCTGAACAGATATTTCAAGTGCTTACATTAATGTATTAGAAAAGGCTGGACAGCACTGCAAAGCTCTATAAGGAGCTTTGCCTTTTTAAGGCTGTGATTTTTAACTGAAATATTTCTACCTGCTCATTGAGGATTGCAATTACCCCAATAAAAAGGAGACTCCAAGAGATAGTCTCCTTTTGGATTTTCATCTCCTGCACCTCATTCCCAATCCAATGCTGATCCCATTTTCTACTCTAACAACCATCCACTGAAGGGAAAGAAGATGCTAATTCAGGCTAAAAACAACTCTTTTAGGGGAAAGACTTCTATTTATAGTTGGTAGCTGTAGTAATATTTGCTGACAAAACTGCTAAGAAGTAGAGAGATTTCTTAAATCTCTATAAGCAGGAAGTAAAAGTACATGGCACCACGCTTGGCCCGTTTAACAGCAAAACAAAAGATTACCTTGAGTGTTTCTTTAAAATTGCGTTTTCCTTTGCACTGAGCCACAGCAGAAGCATTTCCATGTTCAGCCATTGCAAGTCAGGTGGGACTGGGGTGACACCAGGTGAGGGCAAGCAGCCGAGGGGAGCTGACATCAGAAACTACTACAGCATTTTCAGAAGCAAAGCTACCACACAGAAGCAATCCAGGTCTGAATTCACACCCACATTTGTGTTTTTTCTACAGATTTACATTTATAGGTGAGTGTGGGTATAACTAATGGGTACTTCTATTTCCAGAAAAAACAGCATCAAACTATGTCTACAATATTTTTTTTAATACTTACATTTTCACAAGAAAATATCTGTAGGTACACCAGCCACATCTTGGTGCCTTCAGTTTATGATACCATGCTCTGTATTGTGCATGAGTGCAGTAAAGTTTGTGCTGTACTTGTGAGCCACAGACAGACTGACAGAGAGATTATGATGCAGCACAATGAACAAGTCAGAAAATAGCCACAAGATCTGTGGCTTTGACTTCCAGAAAAATCACTGAAAATTGCAAGAGATGCTCAGTGAAAATACACTCAAAAACCTCAATGGCTTTGGGAACACACTAATAATTTAGGGCCATTCCACTTCTGTTTTACTTCAGAAATACATAAAGTTGTCCTTTTGCTTTAGCAGTAAGAAAAACAGCTGACTGGTGTTTTTACCAGCCTGGCAGGGCTGGTAAAAGGCAGAAAAGATGATGGCATGAGATACTGCTGGATGATTAAAAAAAAAAAAAAAAAAGGGAAAATGACCAACTTATTTGTCTTAGATGTAAGTCAAAATCATCATCATTTTGTACAAAGCACAATCTTAGAGGAAATAGTGATTTTGGCCAGAAAGAGACCCAAGTTCAACTATAACGCTGATTTTATAAGCTAGGTCATTAGAGATAATGAGCTGGAAGGAGAGAAGCTTAACTGTAATTGCATTGTGCTGTATACACAGGTTCTCCATCACTATCTTTTATTCCCCATATTAAAAAGATATCAGTGACAATTCAGATACTTCAAGAAATGACAAAAGGGAACAGCATTACAAAAACCCCTATGAAGTCCAGCCTGACTCACCTGACTTCCTTGCTTTCAAGGCAATGACAGCAGCCAGTTCTCTCTGTACCTAAAATATCAGGAAAAGAAAAGGGTGGTTATAGTTTCTAGCACAGTCAAATAAGACAAAATGCATCACTGGTAAGATAAGAGTTATCAGTGTTTTGCAGCAGTCAACTGCAGGTGGAATAGTGCCTGGTTTTGAAACCACAGTCAGTTTTCCTTGCAAATCTATATCCTTTACAGCTGGGAATTCTGTGACTTTAATTTCATGTAAATACCACACATTCCTTAGGGAGTGGGCAGTTCAGTAGCCCGACCTGTAATTTATTTGCACAGCATATCTCTTTCACAAGTACACACTTGAATCTTCTCCCTTCCCTTGTTACATATTTGTTTTGCCTCTGATGAGCACACTGTATTGCTGGATTTATTGTGTGACTCCAGAACAAGAAAGTCCTTCATGCTGAGTTTTGACAGAGGTTCCTGTATATAATTGACCTTCACTTCTTGGATCCTCCAGGAGGAAACAACCTCTCCTAGCAGCATGGCTGAGAATTTCAGGATCAAAATTTTACTTGAGATGAAAATGCAGAAGTCAGGGCTATTTTCAGTTTTACAGGCTCCCTCACTAGCCTGTGGTAACACAGCCCTGCCATGCTAACCTGCTCCCTTCCTCATCCTCCTGTGTCTGCATTCCTCATATTCTCTGTGTAGATCAGCTATTCTCTCTTTAGCCAGCTTAACTCTACACCCACTTCTCTCCATAGGTCCATTCCTTTTTATATAATTTCTTTTTCTATTATTTTTTCTCTACATTATTCTTACGCTTCCTCCTTCTTCTCTGCCATCACCTGTCCCACTGCAGCTGCTTGCACTTGGCCTACAGCACTCCAAAGGCTCTCTGCTGCATACACCTCAGTTCTTCCCTTCCTCTGCCCCATCCATGCCCTCAGATTCCTTTAAAGACATCTCAGCTCCTTCCAATTTCCCCAATTTTCCCAAAACAGCTTGTCTTCAGTATTAAAAATTAAATAAATAAATGGCACATTCCAACTTTCTCTAGGGATTGTCTCACCTCTCTGTACAGTCTCCAGCAGTGCACACTAGCCATCTCATCTAACAGATCTAGGCAAGGCTCAGGGTTATTCTGCAGGGGGAGGTTTGACATGCAGCTTCTGAGACATGAAATTTCAAACATCATTCTCAAGATACGTGGTTAGGTCATAAGGCACAAAGCCCACAAAGGATTCCCAAAGTTATATAATTACTGACAACCATCGACATCCCACTCTCATGACTCTGAAGAGAAGTTTGGAAATGTGGAAGAAGAAATGTTAGCATTATAGTGGTCTGAGCAGAAAATCAGACAAAATCACTCAGGGCACTCAGTACAATGCACCCACTCCACATCTCCAGCTGATCAGATACTCAGGAGCCACCCAGCAGCACACTCTGCATGTGGCAGAAGGCAGTCATACCAGAGGCCACATCCTTCCTCTGCTTGCATCCTTCTTTCCTTTGTGGCAAAGGACCAAGAAGACTTTTTGCTGTCCTTGCAAGGTAAAAGGATCTTTTCTATTCTTTGATGCTGCCCTACTGAGAGGGACAGAGTTCTCTGCCACTCCAAGTGGGAAAAAATGAGGGCAGTGACACAGTTTTCTTAAATGTCATCCTGTTTCCAGCACAATTGTGCAAGCTGGCAGTATTACCTTCTCTTCCTTCCTTCCTGTACACTCATTCCCATGTCTGGAGAAATATTAATCATGGATAATGTAAGCATAGACTTCAAGTAAAATGGGAAAGAACAGTTATTCTGCGGAAAAACAACTCGAGTGCTTCCTTGCAGCAACTGCTGTACACAAGTATTATAATAATACATACAAGCTACCTAGTAAAGAGCAGGATTTTCAATAAAAGCCCGAATTATTTCTGAATAACAACACCATGACTTTTCATGGCTACACTTCTCAGACCCTCTCCCTTCATTAAACTCAGGAGGAGGTACCCATGGCGATACCTCAATTCTGATCTATTGTCACAGGTTACTGACAGCAAGAAGCATTTCAGTGATGTCTCATCTTTATCTTTTAGCATTTAATAAATACATTATCCCAACATTATCCTTAAGAGACATTACAACCTGAAACAATTGCAAATGTATCATTTAACCCAATCAAACATTCAAGAAATGCAAATATCTCCATGGCTGCAAAGAAAAACCCAGCTTGTCAGAAGAAAAGGCAGCATTGTGGCATCCTGCAATTGTATTTGCAGCATGACTTTTGCTTATAAGGTGGCACCTTCTAGGTTTGAAAGTTTAAATTACCTAAAATCACAGGTAATTTAAAGGCTGGGCTCCTATATTTTGTCTATGTCAAGCTAAATATCTCATCGTTTGCTGCTGGCCAGGAATGCAGCTGGTCTTTTACTTAACTTGAACAAAACCCTTCAGATAAAGCAGGAGGAAAATATGTTTCTCTGGTGTTAACAGTAAGCAAAAGTTCCTTCATCAAAGGATTCCATCATGATAATCTGAGCTCCCTCTCATAGGATTCACTCCAACCACAGAATTGGTACTGGCTGAGCATCCTTCTGGATTTCATTGGTGTCCCTAGATTCCATAATCTATATGCTTTTGTCTATTTTAGCATAAATGCACTTGACATCCCTGCTGGACATGCAATTCCTCTGCATCATTACACCAACAGAAATCCATGTACAACACTCATTCCTCACTGCACACATGCTACCCATTATCATACTTCTTCCTAATAGGATTTCATCCTGTTTGACAAAATCGATACTTGCACGTCGCATTGAAGATAACCATGCGGACACAAAATAAAAGATATAAAAAAGAACTATGCCTACCATATTGACACATTAAATTTTGAAAAATGTTTTATACATACAGCTTGTTGCTACAAAGCTAACACTATCCAAACAGTATCCCATTTGAACAGCATCACAGGTGTCAAAACTGACTCTGTTTAAAGGCCAGTTCACCACACAATATTTACAGCAATGTTATGAAAGTCTGAAAGAGAACATTTGAGTGGGTAGTTGGCATGTTACCACATCTCAATCGGTTTTCTTTTTGCAATATAGGAGAGTGGGCATAGAAAGTGATACCAGGGTACAAATTAAGTACAAATGGCTCATTTATATGGGGAATCTTGCCTTCAAAGATAAGATATATTTATGATAAGATTCTCTTATGATAAATCTCATCATTTTGCCATAGTGGGTATAACTGTGCATCTAGCAGACAGTGCATAACACCTCTACTTTTTTCCTTTCTCTTTTTTTTCTGTCCTTAGTAGTTTTTTGTGGGACAGTATTCTAGTTGCCATTGTGGCAAGCAGGACTTTAAATGTACAGACAAAGTGCCAAACCCTACAGAATCTCAAAATTAAATCCTTCAACAGAAGGCTCTAAACAGCAGGGTTTTGAAAAACAGTAAGAGTCTAGTTCACATTTCTGCATCTCAGACTATGATAGTTTGATGGGCTCTAAATAAAAGTAATATTGGCTGATGCCTTGAAGTACCAGAAAACTATTTTCCAGATACACCTCATTAACATCCTGATATTAGCTTCTGTTTCATCACAAGGTAAGGTAAAAAAGCTTTGCAGTGGAAATGCTCGTAGCTATCTCACCGTGTTCCGCTCTTAGCACACCAAACACCGAATATGAAGCTGCTCTTCAGGACACAACACAGGATGCATCACAACTCTGGAATGCTTTTTTAAACCCATGAGTAACCATTGCATTCTTTTTAAAATTCATGACCAAAAAGATTTTCTGATGTAAATTTATTTCTAATGGAATTTTGCTCTTCTTGCAAATTTTGCACTGCTTGCCTTTAGAATTTAAGTTTAATGGTTTTGTTGGAGCCTCATGCAATGGAGCATATAATAAAAGCACATAATTTTATAGGTTAAAAGAGGAGTTTATATTTTAGGCACACAGATTCCTGCAATGTTGCTTGGGTTGGATCCTCACAATCAGTGTAGGTTTGAAAATTTGGAATAGAATCCCCTGAAAAAAAAAAAAGCTGACACAGAAACTTTCTTCTGACCTGAAAAAAATGTTTTCTTCCATGAAANTCTCTGTTGAATGGTGTGAGCTGAGGTTTCAAATTCTTCTGGGACTTAAAAAGACTTTCCACAAGGCTGCAGTGAGAATTTTAGGTCCCATTCTACTGTATGGAAGAAAAGCAATATCCTGGAGGGATAAACAGGACAAGTTCATATACAGATGTTAAAATATGGAGGATTCTGCTCTGGTCTTGTGCCTTTTCCCCAGAAGCAGACTACAAAATCGTTATACAGGCACTACAAAGTTCTGTGGAAAATCAGAAAATGCAGGAGAAAAGATCAGATTCTTGACATCACCATGGCAATAGATGGGTCTCAGGCCATCTGGAGATGGAATGCCTAATTTTTCTTCAGCTAGTTAGCTACAGTAATAAAATGATTCATTTAAGAAAACCCAGTCTGTGTGCCCTACTGCTGGAATGACTCAGGATGTAGTTCACAGGTTTGACCTTGCAGATGTGAAACACTGTGAACTCACTGTCAGTTAGGTGTTTAAGGATATGCATGTTACTCAAGTGCATCCAGCAATGCTAAATCCAGTTCTTAAACTCAAAAGGTCACTTTGTTTTGTTGAGTGTGTCCCCTTTTTTCAACTGACAACCCCCCCTCCCCCCATTCTATTTTTGACAGGCAAAGCTTTTGAGGAATACTGGCAATGTTTTATAGAGTTGGTGTTTTGCAAGCTGTTGAAAAAATATAACTTTGCAGAAGAAGTCTTTCACAGTTTTCTGGTTTTGGTCTGTATGGTAATGAAAACAGGATATTGAGGTTCTGAGTTCACCTTTCATTTTCAATTAAGGAAAAAAAGTAGAGAAAACAAAGAGTCTGAATATTGAGATGGTAAAAAAAGACAAGTGAAACACAACATTTGCTTATGTTATACATTTTAAAATACTCTTGCATAAAGCTGAAAATATAGAAAAACCGTCTTTCCAAACACATTACAAAAGACAGCAAAAATTCTCCTTTCCTTCCATTTTCCATCAATTTCAAGATAGGACATTACTTATTTTTCTCAAAATAGCTCTTATCCTCATGCCTTTTTCATAAGAACTTCACCTTGCTTGCTTCATTTTTGTCTCTGTACTTTCTCACATGCCAAAACCAGAAATAACACTAATTCCATGTTTCGATGATACCATGACTTAGGTGCAGTGTTCACAGAAGTGACAGAGGCAGGAATGCACCTCTGGAGATCATCTGATCCAAACCTCTGCTAAAAATCATGGCCAGCTGGAGCCTGCCCATCAGGTATCTGTACACCTCAATAAGGTCCTCCCGTAGCCTTCTGCTCCCCAAACTCCTCTCCCGCTTCTGTCAGACTCTCCTTGCAAGCCAAGTACTCAGTTCCGCAGCCATGGTCATTCACACACCCTCCCAGACATCTGTATCTCTTGTACTGAGAGCTCAGAGCTGGAGCCAACACTCCACATGGGGCACACCAGCGCTGAAGGGAGGGGAATGATCACCTGCCTCAGCCTAAGGTCAGTGCTCTTACTAATGCACTCAGGAAGCACTTGCTTTCTTCGCCACAAGGGCGTGTTTCTGGTTCAACCTGTTGTCTACCAGGACCCCCAGGTCCTTTCCTGGTTTTCAGTCAACCCCCAGTCTGTACAGAATCATGAGGTTATTTCTCCCAGATGCAGGATATTGCAACGCCCTTTGCTGACTTTCCTGAGATTCCTGTTGGCCCATCTCTCCAGACTGTCAAAGTCCCTCGAAGTGGCAGCACAACCAGAGAATCATAGAACTATTTTGCTTGGAAAAGACCTGTAAGATCATTAAGTCCAGTTGTTAACCCAGCGCTGCCAAGTCCACACTAAACCATGTCCCCAAGTGCCAGATCCACACATCTTTGAAATACCTCCAGGGATGGTGACCAACCAGTCCTCCCAGCGTTGCATTGCTTGCTAATTTTCTGAGGGTGCACTCTGTGCTGTCGTACAGATTACACTAAATTGAGGCAGTCTAGCTTACCTTTCTGAAGTCCTGTCTGTCTCCTTCTTAGAACAGGCAGACCTTGTAATCTCACAAGATGAACAAGATTCACCAAAGTCTAGCACAGACAGAACAAGCTGTTGCTTATTATGGTGAAGTTTACTGAGGCTAAACACAGTTGGGAAGCTCAGGTTTCCCAGGTGGGTCTCCTCAGAAGTTTATGATAATCTACACAAGGGCTGCTGAAGATTTTTCTTTCCCTTTGTCTCCCAGTGATGTACACTTGACCAAGAGAGTCTGAGTGTAAAGCACACTGCACAAAAGTCACCTTGGTCCTCCAAGCTGGTATTTTCTGGGCCAAGAACAGCATCTATTACAAGAGCAGGCTGCTGCCGTCCTTGCTTGGGTTGATTTTAATAGCTTTGGAATTGTACACTAAGACCTCAGCAAAGCTCTCCCCTTCCAGAGACTAAAAACACAGTCTTCATATACAAACATCTGTTCACTTAGACTAAGTCTTTAATTTGAAAGGATCCAAAACATGACAATATTTCAAACATGATCAGTTCAAACTTTGATGCAATGACCTTACCGCAGAAGTGAGACGAGCAAGAATTTCAGCATTGGTTTCTGCTGTATCTTCTATTTTTTGATCAGGCCTTAAAAAATAAAAATAAGATTTTATTATTTCTTTCATTCTGCTTCAACATCTTTTGATTCCTGGAAAGTAAGAAACCGTGTAGCCACAGGCACTAATGTAAAAGGGCCTTTGAGATTCCACATCAAAATGAGGACTGGGACACGACAATAATTAATCATGTCAGTACTGACAGAGTACACCCTTTGTCCCTTGCTGTCAAGAACTCTTTTGATCCAACCAACGTGAAGCAATGAGAGAATTCCTCAGCTACAAAAATATGATGAAGAACTGAATAATGCAGGACCCTTTGGATCAGAGTTGCTTATTTGACTGCATATTTTGCTTTGCTAAAAATGTACTCTCTGAACAGAGAAAAGAGTTTTCTGTCTGCTCACCACCCAGCTTTGCTAAGGTGTGGAGCAGCACTTATGGAACACAACTTCATGGAGATGAAAACAAACAACATCAAAATAATTTTGTGACACATGAAATTCAATATTCAGAAAAAAATAACTGAAACTGAAAATAACACCTATAAGAAGCCATAAATAACCAAACTAAAGCAATGGCTGAGAACAATATTAGGTTGTCTTGACAGTAACTCACAAGAAAGAGACTTAATGTGTCTTTTCAAAAGTGAGGCAGTGAAGGTGGAACCCTCCTAGAAGCTGTCCCAGAAGTCTGGCCCACGTGGAAATAGCCACACAGAAGTGGACAGTACAGGGTAAGAGTGTGTTTTTCTCTAAAACAGTCTAATTCCCATCACTAAAATATCTGTAAAGCCTTTCAGAAGCTTTATTAACAATCAGAAGCATTATACCAACATGATAGGGTTATAACTACAGGAAGAAGTAAAAGAAAATGCCCTTGAGATCTTTACTTTTCATAGCATTCAAGAAGCATGCCAGCAAGCTGAATAGATACACAAAACTGCAGCTGCTGTAATAAACATAAATCCCAGGTATTAGCAGAAGCTTCTGTCTTTGACTAAATCATTTAATTGCTTATATGCCTTGATGTCCTTAAGGAGAGAGCTGGCAACACATCTGGAATATGCAGCTGGTGTATTGTGGTTCTTACATACCATGTCCAAAAATTTCATTCCCTGATTAAAAAATTAAGGTCAGAAAGCACAGAATGACACATGCATTCATGTTGGGGCAAGCAAATTCAGATAAAAATGGTAATTCAGATTAAAATGACAATTATTTTCACATTTATTTCAGGACGGAAGACAGAGAATATAGTGCAACACTACTGAAAATAAAAAAGCAATGTAAGAGTAAGAAAAAAAACTCTGCTAACATATGTCCCAACAATTTTTAAAAGTACTATGGGATACATTTCAACAGTCTCAGGTACCAAGTGCATTCCTGAAGCGTTCACTGAGTCTGCTGGTGGTTCTGGGAATTGTTATAAGCACTCCCATTTACAAAGAAGGAAATAGAAGCACACAAGGATTAGACACCAGATACAACACCATTGCAGTAACTGGAAAAGAATTCAGGAGGCACTGAATAAGAGCCTGTGATTGCTTAAGTTTGTAAGGGAGTCCATGGCACATCTTTCAGTTCAGATTTTTTGTTCCAAGGCTACTGCAATATTCACTTCTTTCCTGCTCAAGCAGAATGACTGTGATTAATAACCCCAAGAAGCCTCTTCATTTGTGCCATCTAATTTGACAACATTTAAGGGTCTGAATCCTGTGGAATACACACAACATTAGCCTTCAGATTAGGGTGAGCTGCTGAGAATCTGCTACGTCCTGGCTTGTTTTCCATGGTGAATTCCCACCAATGTGATGTTGAATGTAAGGAATTTTCACCAAGGCCAGCAGGGAGCATTTATTCAGCAACTGTAAGCACATCTCAGACTTCAGAAGTATTTTCATTGCAGAGTTTCCCATAACAGTTTGGTAACACCACTAAAACTGACCAGGAACAAATACAGATCCATCAAAAATCCGTACAGCAAGTCAAATCCCAGCTATGTTTACTTAAGAGGCTTTCCAGAACAGCTGTTGAAGGAAGTCCCCAGAGCTGCTACTGCCTACCCAGGTCTAGAGACACCTTCTGGGAGAGCAGAACCACGGCACTCCAGAGACACAGGGCTGCTGCCCACATCTGCAGAGGAGACAGAAGTCATCCGGCCTCTGGGACCAGCAGGAGACCTACACTGTTCCCTTCTGGTGCACAAGCAGGCAGCTGCTTCTGATCTCATCAAAAGCAGGAATCTAATTAATGCAGGAAGATTTTCTCTATTCCTATGTATGTATAGAGTTAATGCAGTCAATACAGATTGTGAGAAAAGCTAAGACAGAAAAATGAGTACGAAAATATTAACTTATAAAAAAATCCTATGGTTCTAATGGTACGCAAAACAGCTTATATAGTCAAGAAAAGACAAAGCCTGCAGGGAAAGGTTTTCAGAATTACCCTCTTTCCTCATGAAAAGGATGATATGGCTTTATTTAACCAGGTCAGACAACTTTAACAAACATCTCATCACACCTATTCCCTTTCTGACTGCATTTTAGCAGTTTATTTTTTTGCATCAAGCAGGAAGAATTTTGAACATGGAAAAGTCTTCTTCCGCTTTAATATCACATTCCCTTGAGGTATACCTTTATTTAAAATTCAATTCCTACAATATATACTTTTTCATAAGGCACCCTCACAATCTGACAGGTAAAAGCTCCAGAAAACAATTTTTCAGTGACAATATTCCCAAAAGGAATCCAGCTTCAACTCAAATTTGAATAATGCGAGCAAGAAGGAGCTGGAAATGTACATTAATGAATAATTGTTCAATTCATGTGACAGGGATCACCTTCCACAGGAAATGACAGTTGCACTGAAATGACAGAACTGCAAAGCAGGCTGTAAACTTGAACCAAAAAGCCTTCAATCCATTTTCCTACCCAGCATCCTTCATGTAACACATCAATATGACCTATCTGTTCTGTCCCTTTGATTCAAATCCTTTGAACAAGCCATGAAAAATGGTCTGATTTACAGTGATGAGAAAAATCCCAATTCCCACTAAAATCAAGATCAAAATGCCCTGATATTTTAGGGACAGACAAACTGTTTAGCACCAGAATTGGCTGGAAGACAAGAATTTCTATTTGCAAAAATAGTCAAAGGTTTTCTCCCATGTGAGTCAGCTGCTTGGAAGATCATATTCACTCTTGCTGCTCTAGCCCAGCTTGGGGTTCTTGTCACTTGCCTACCCTCACTCAAGCTGATCAAATAAATCCATTTTGAAGGGAAGTTCCCCTCTGGAACTGCCAATATTTGATTGGTGAGGGCAGTCAGCAGCGGGGAAGGGAAACAAGTTTCTGCCCTGAACTATTTAGAGAAATTACTCAGGTTTTTTTCTACAAGCTCAACATCTCTGAATTTAAGAATCTGGGCTTGAGACACCTTACAGTGTCTTTGGACTTTGTGCTCCTTTAAAATATTTCTACTGGACATTCATCTTTAAGAATGAGCATTTTTAAAAGCTAATAAGCAGAGAAGAAAAATAATCATAGAAGAAAATTTTGTCTTTGGCTTCAAAGAGAATAAATTCTAGTTACTGCCAGAGTAATAGTTCTGCAAAGTATTGAGTTTGAGGATCATCATGCTAGGGACAATGAAAGAATTCAACTCAACTTGTCTGTTCAGGCCAACTCCTGCATATCTACTAAAGCATAAATGGTCATGAGCTTCCAGAACTCCCATTAACACCTTTCTCCTCTATTTTGGCCTCTCACTGTGGAACAAATATCTGTGTTTTCCTTCTAGCCACTCTAAACAGGCAACCTTAGAGTGCAGACATATGAGCACAGAGCGTGATAACATCCAACAGTCAGGTGAAAGGGGAGACATGTAGGAAGAAAAACTCTCAAAAGGCATATTCTGAGAAAGGAATAATAACATGAGTTTACAGAGCTCTGGCAAACATCCAGTAGAAAATCAAAATCAAATGAAGGTACCACATTTCCACCCATCTAGTCAATCCATCTGAGAGCTGATCCTGACAAATTACAACAGCATCTGATCTGATAGTCAATCAGCACCAGAGCATCTCTGCTGCCACATTCATGCCAAACCTCCAAATGTAAGAGAGGACCAAAAGGAAATCACATGTCCAGGTAATATAGCAAGCTAGTGCCTCAAAAAATTGTAGTATGTCCAAAAACCCTTGTCAACCATTATGCCTCCATTTTTCTACCCATACTGACCTCCTCAGATGAAAAGCACATCTCTGCAAGATTTGTCAACCCCCAAAAGAAAGCTGTCTCATTTGCAAGGTGATTTGGGGGTAAAAAGTGCTATTATAAGGCCAGACACTTATAAAATAGCCAGTAGAAGTTGTAAACAGCTGTATATTCACACTTACAGATTGCACATGTCAATCCTGGGAGGAGACAGTGGCAGTAGTTGAAGTAGGAGCTTTACTCCATTCTTCCATGCTTCCTCTTTCTCAAATTCACAGAAAAGGTAGGTGCATTCATCTGCTGAGAACTGGTAGAAAGCATGACTGTCTTGAAAATAGAGTTGTCTGTCCACTGTTGGAAAAAACAATGTTAGATACCCTTTAAACCTTCACTATGTAAAGGTTCCTACCATGTTGTGTATTACACTTGATCTTAATGCTGAGTTGTATCATCACACGGGGCAAAAGGATTGAATACTCAGCAAAGAGGCAATTCTGACCTCTCAGTTTAATTCAGTTCATCCAAACATCTAAAACATCAATTTAAAGGTCTCCTGGATCCTGAAATTCAAGCATTAAGACTGATGAGTGTTTAATCAATTTTGGAATTAGTTCAGGTTTAGGGAGTAAAAACCTTCCTCTTTTTTGTTAGATTTCTGAGTCTCAGTTTCCACTGGTTTCTAAACAGTTTTTACTAATGGTCAGGCACTAGCAAACAAAGTTCAGTATAGGGAATGCAGCCCATCATTATTCCCACCTCTCCTCAAATTCAGAGCTACTGGATTTTTAGACAAGACCTGGATAAGAGAATTTATCTGTTGTCTTCCCTGATAAAAAAGGGATTTAATGGGGAAAAAAAGGACAGAGTCCAAAGCCAAAAGCACAAGCTCCTGCAACAAGTAATTTAGCCCCTGCTGAGGCTGCATGACCAAACATGCTGCCAGTTTAGTTGAAGAGAACCTTAAAGTACACTGTCAGTGTACATGTGCAAAATTTTTCCCCAACTCCTCACCTTTTTCATGAGAAAGAGTTTAAGTGTCTAGCACAGACCCCAGGGTGGGTATGACCTGAGTTGAGCTACCTAAGTAGTCCCAGCCTTAAAGTAAAATCCACCAGATATCCAGAGGCTGATAACAGTGTAATTATCACCAACCACGTTAGCTGGACCAAATCCCTCAGTTTGGTGGGGGAGATGGGGACAGCAGGGTAGAACCCGGCCTCACACTATCTCAAGGAGCTGGATCCTCTCTCAACCCATTGTAATTAAAAATCATGGAAAACAGAGAGGAAAAGAAAATCATTAATGGCTACAGAAGTCATCTGGTAAAGCCATGATCTGCAGAGACTAAACAGCTGCTGTCTTGTGAGAAAACAAAAATAGCTTGTGGGGAAAAAAAAAAAAAGGCTGGACAAGACACGCACTCTGTCTGAAACTTGCTAATACGCAATTGCAGTTGCAAAAGCAAAAGGAACGAAATTGCCAAAAACAAGGCATTGATCTTTGGTATTTATGAAATGAAAGGTCACAGAAGTGAGCCTCCCAAAAAGAACTGGCAAGAAAATTGGATCAATCTGTGCTTTTTTTTCTTTCGTTCCTCCAATCAAAATCACAATTCTTGTCCTACTCAGGAGAAAGGGATAGCCTTCCTCACACTGGAAGTACTGGCAGGACTGACCTGACAATATAATGCCCATATCCAGGAGGAGCTGCCACACTCCAACTGCTGTAGATCTGCACTTGACAAAAGGGCACTGCTCCAAAAGCCAGTCCACGAGTTCTGATCCAACACAACTTCTCCTGGAAATAAGCAAAACATCACATTAATGTTAAAACATTCTTTTATAATAAGGAACTGCTTTTAAAACCATCAAAAGTCAGCCTTCTTGTTCAGCAGAGAAAACTCTTTGTCTCAATTCCTAATTTTTGTAAACCTACTCATTTCAAGGGAAGAAATTACATTGGCAAGCCTCAGGGGATACCTCTAGCTACAATGAGGGAACTTATGTTAGATGAGCAAGTTCCCTTGCATACCTGATTCATGTAGCGTTCTTTGCAATATGTAGCATTTTTATCAATTTGTGCAGCATACAGTTCATCCAAAGATGCATAAGAGATTAGTAAAATCCAACTTTTAGTGCCAGGATTTTATTTCCTCTCTGAGCATGGGCATAATCAATACTGCTAAACAATATGTGTAAGACCTCTAAGTGCTGCTCTAGGATGTACTTAATCTTTCATATTATTGGTAAATGTATATATTTAAATAATAATAAAAAGTAGTGGATTTTTCTTAAACACGGGTGTAAATGAATGGTGCTATAACAGAGCTACACATTTTGGTGTAATTTAAACCAGGAGGAAGCATTTATGCTACAATGCAAGACAAATGGAAAACCACTTCATTAGATAAATATTCCATAAATTACATTCAGAAATCACTGTGTCACTAAATCTTGGAATCCAATTAAGCTCTTTTATAACTCCAAACCAGGGCTGAAATTAATACTCTTTCTTTTCAACAAAATAACTGACTATTGTATTTGAAAATCATAAGAAATCAAATTAACAGCTGTACAATCAGGCCACTGCTGCTTTCTGACAACTGACATTGTAATGTAAGAAAAGACATTAAGGGACACGAGACTTTAAAGAATTTCTTAAAGAAAATATTTTCAATTCTTAGTGACACATGCAGAATCTCTCACTCAGAATTTAATCCCTTTTCAAATCAGGGTGTAGATAAATGCAAATAAAACTCAAAGCTGATTAAAACATGATTTTGATTTACCTGCAAATGCCAGTAAGGTACACCCTGTCTTTAATCAGGTCAGAAGCTTGTAGAGTAAAAATATTCCTCAGAGCTCTCCCAGCACAGGAAGAACTTTCTCCATAAATCTGAATAAAAAAAAAAATTGAAAACTGTGACCAACAGGGTTTTATTCCTACTGTGCTAAATTGCCTTGCCACTGTCCACTCCCTCCCTTTGAGCAATGCCTTCTTCACAGGTCAATGACAAGCAAGCACTCAAAGCCTCACAGGAAATGCACCCCAGCTTCTGCCAGTTGTATCATGAGTTGCAGGTGCCCCACAAGCTGGGTTGATTTTAGATTTGCTGCCCTAGAAAAGGGGAGGTTTTACTATCCATCAGCTTTACCTTTGAACAACAGACAAGTTAAATGAAAACACGTCATTCTAGCAAAGCAGAGACATATGGACCATTGCAAAATCACACAGATACAGTTTAAAATAAATGTAATTTCCTATGTATTACTAGATAATTTATTTCAAGCCTAATACACACTGAAAGGCTATTTCATAGTCTTTTCTTTTTGTTCAGAACCTTTGGAGGTTTCCTAAGATCGCTGTAGATCAGTTCATCCATGCATTACCAGGAGGATATGGTCTTTCAGAGTGATTGACCTCTGATTTCCCCAGACCTGATTTCTACCCTGCACCTCAAGGCTGCTCTGTCAAAACAGAACCAGTCTGCCATAAAACCATGTTCCATCCAGATTCTGTGTATCACTCCTTACTGAAGAATTTACCTTGGGCTTCTATTGTGTGGTTTCCTCTCTGTCCCAGCAAAACACACCAAGTGACACAAAGAACTAACTTGATGCTGTTTGGTTTCATCTTTTTGTTTGCTTGCTTCCTATGTTTAGGAACTTCTTAAGGCATATAGAATGCCTTAAAAACACCTGAGACAGCAAAGTCTTGTGATCTGCAAACCAGAGTTCTCAAATACTGTAGAAGTAAGCTAAACAGTGGCAATCATTTAAGTGACTGGGAGGCAAGTGCACATTGGAATTAAGAACAATTCAGTTTGCAAACTCCTTAATAGAAGGACATGATTTGTAACACACACACACACACAAAATGATAACTTCTTAACTGGATTTAACTGCAGGTCACATTCACAAATGTCTTCAAAGCTACATTTAAGAGGCTGCACTGAAGCAGAAACATTGCTTGCATGTTGTTTGATAAAATAAAATTAAAAAGAAGCTTCACACGCACCTTGTTTGAAGGAGTTTCCAAATAGGGATTTGAAATTCTTCTAGACAGGGTCTGTAAGATAATTTGGTAGACTGTTAGTTTTGCTATGGTTTTTGCATGGAAAAGAAAAAAAATGTAGCTACAATTTAGTCTTTTAGCTATTGAAATCTACATTAAAAGAATGTATCAAATCGTCTGGATAGTTTAACATATGTCTCCAAATAATAATTGTTTCACATCAGGAAAAAGGTTTGGTATAAACCTCAGTTTTATGGTTTTTATTACATTTTATTCTCAATCTAGAAAAGAAGATAACAATGAGATGGCAAGGCCTTTACAATTAGTGGGTCAGGAAAGTTCAAAAATGACAGTGAAGAATCTCAAGGTAAACGTAAAAATGCTGGGTGAAAAGACAATATAATGATGAGCTCAACATTGAAATCAACATGTATTAGAGGGAGAAAATGTAATTACACATACTTTTTGAGCAAACTTTATCAATTCAGTAAAGACACCTCAGGGTCACAGAACCCTTCTCAAGGAAGACCACTCTTCTAAATGAAATTCTTAACTGTAGTTAAATTAGGATAAATGGTGGATAAAATGGTGACCAGCAGAGAGGTAACTAACGTAGATCACTGACCACTCAATGAAATTAGAGAGGATTCATATTTGAGGAGACAGAAAGGAAAATCACAAATAAGTCTTCACAGCAGGGAAATGCAAATGCCAAAATCTTACCACTGGTCAATAAAGACTGGGATTTAAAATTATAAAATTCACAGTGAACCAGAACTCTACGAGGCAGAGACAGGATAAATATCTCCACAAGAATCAGGTTACCCCATTCTTACTCACCGTGATCCTCCTGTATCCTGTCACTACTAAAAGATAAGATATTGTCTATATGATGCTTCCTTGCAACTTCTATCTTACTGCAAGCCACACAAGACACAAATAAACACTGCCTAGATTAAGCCTGGAAGTGGAAAAGGAGATGTTGTGGAGGTGCACTGGCACTAAAACAGGAAGATCATGTGGTGCTCCCTCACATTATTCCAACTTGTAAGCAGCATAATTAATTCCTTGCTTTGAGAAGGATCCAATTCTCACTTGGTATATTGCAATCATAAAAAAACCACCATCCTTCACACCCTGTAAGAATTCCAGAATCCATATTTCAGTAACACCACCTGCTTTTTCCTCCCTGTATTCTTGTTCCTGTATTTTTAGAAAGGGAAAGGACGAGGAACCACAGAAGCATCTATGGCTGTTTACCCTTCCACGCTCAACACAAACCTCAGTGCAGTTCCATGCATTGCAGTAGCTCCATATGGAAATTCTGTAACATATAAGCCTAATTTCCCTCTCCCGTGCCCAACAAAGATGCTGTAAGAGTGCAACAGTGCCTCGGATCCCACTTACTCTTCCTAGCTGGCACGTCATTAACACCTCAGCTCTGCAGCAGCCCTACATACCACCACTTCTCTTGGTTCCTCTCCAAGTCTTTCATTCCACAAGCCTCACTCACTGCAGCAGCACAGCCAAAGTTTATGCATTGATTTCCCTGCTCCCTGCTCCTTTCCCAGGCTGGCACTGACAGAGGACAGGGAGGGTCACCCACGCAGAATACTGGCACTGCAGTGTGCACTTACATGACAGCATAAGATGAAACTCAGCAAAAAGGACAAATTTGGTTGCCTTCTACAACGGGATTACAGTGCTGATGGATAAGGGAAGAGAGACTGACATCATCTGCCTGGCCTTATGCAAAACATTTCACACTATCCCACACATATCCTTGTCACTAAAACGGAGAGACATGGATTTGACGGATGGACTGCTCGGTGGATAAGGAAATGGACGCACTCAAAGAGTTGTGGTCAATGGTTTGATGGCTGTGTGGAGACCAGTGATGAGTGGTGTCCCTCTGGGACCACCTTATTTAACACCCTCATGTTAACAGGGAAAGGTGGACAGTGGGATTGAGTGCATGCTCAGCAAATCTGGAGAATGAGAAGTTCAGTGGCATGACTGATACTCTGGAGGGAAGGGATTCCATCCAGAGAGACCTGGACAGGCTTGAGAGCTGGGCCTGTGCAGTCCTCACGTATTTCAACAAGGCCAAGTGTTAGGTCTTGTGCCTGGGTTGGGGTAATCCCAAACATGCACACAGCCTGGGTGATGAGTGGATTGAAACCAGCCCTGCAGAGAAGGACTTGGGGGTGTTGGTGGATGACAACTGGACATGATCCAACTCTATCCTGGGCTGCATCGAAGGAAGGAGGACCAGCAGGATTGAGGGCCGTGATTCTACACCTCTACTGCATTTTTGTGAGATCCCCCAGCTGGAGTACTGCATCCATTTGTCAGCTTCCCACCATAATAAAGACAAGAATCTGTTGAGAAATCTAGAGAGCCACTAAGTTGATCATGAGAACGGAGCACCACTCCCATGAAGACAGGCTGAGAGAGCTGGGGTTGCTCAGCCTGGAGAAAAGAAGGCTCCAGGGTGATCTTGTAGTTTCCTCCAGTATCTAAAGGGTGCCAACAGGAAGGACATAGGTGGACTTTTTATCTGTGAATGTAGTGAAAGGAGAGCAAGTAATAATTTTAAACCGAAACAGGGTACATTTAGATTAAATATTGGGAAGAAATTACAAGGAGTCTGCAAAAGATGTCTGATGCTGAAAACCAGTAGAGAAAAAAAAACCCCCAACTTCTAATTCATCCTTCAGACCACAAAGTGCTAGCTCTGGTGCACAGAAGACAGGAGGAATTCACAGCCCTGAAATGGGATGAGGGAGGACAGGACAATGGCCTTTCGGTGGCAGCTTGAACCCATATCAATGTGGAGCAAAGATTAAATACTGAAGAGACCATGAGAATACGTTTAGCTTGCCATGCAGGAACTCAACCACCCAAAATTTCTAAAAGCATAAGAAAATAGAAACTGGATAGGAGAAAATAAAACTGGAAGTGGCTTTCTGAAACAGAAAAAATAATCTTTCATGGTGATGCTATTGCAGCCGGTGTAACATTGAAACACTCATTGCAGTTAGGCTGAAATTGATACATAAATTTAGGATGCTTATGTCCTAGCTACCATGAAAGATCCCATTTTCTTTTCTTAACTTGCCTCAGTAAATATAAGGTGCTGAGCACACCTCTGTTCAGCAGGCTCTGCTTTGGCTCTTGGGGACAAATTGGTGTAGTTGCCTACAGGTAGTGGATAAGTGATCCAGCCTGCCTTCAAAGACCCCAGCTTTTGGGTGGCTCTGCTGGGGAAGCACACTCCTCCCTGAAGATGCCTGGTAAACACCGGCTGCTCCCCCAAAATTATTTTCACACACACAGAGACTAAAAGTACATTTGCAAATCTCTCTAAGAATGAGCCAAAATGTGCTCTTAAAGCAAATTAATTAGTCATCAAGCAAACAGCTCATCTCTCATGAAAACTGCCTTGGAACAGCTATTGATGCCCATGCCAAGTGCTGCTTCCTAGCTACTGCCACCCTGGCATCCCCAGGTGCCTCTTCACCAGCTTGAGGAGAAGCTTTGCCAAACCCCACGTCAGGGAGAGGACAAGGCTGTGGCAGCACGTGTGGTCCTGGGACAGAAGATGAGCAGGAGATCCAGAGCACTGGGTGTCCTCCAGTCACTGTCACTGTCACACCTGAGAAGGGGCAGCTTCATATTCCCTGCAGGGGATGTAGGAAGAAAGAGGCAGGGAGAGGTCCTGTGGGTTGGACGATCCAGAGTCTGAGCTATGAATATGGCACAGGGATGGCATCGCCCTAGCTTGGGGACACAACCTGCGTGTGACAGGAGAGGACAGCTGGGACAGGAGGCCCAGAGAAGGTTTTGGAACAGGACTGCTGGTATCAAATCTGACTACACCACAGAAAATTCAGTCCGAAATTGGGAAACATAAAGGAGTTTACTGCGGTATTTAAAATCACTAAAATCACAAGGAGTAGAGTAATAGTGCAGAAAGAATGGGAGGATTAAAATAAAGTGACCGGCAAGTAATTGAAACAACCAGAAGGAAATATTTATCTACAATCTATATGATCAGCTTATAGAAGTATAAGCCAAAGAATTAAATACGTCAGGTAGGTTTTTAGAATCAGAGGCTAATTTAATGACTAATACTACCATGCAAAGCCTATATTTAAATTAGTATTGCTTCAACTGTACAGTTATTTTTAAAACAAGTTGAGAATTTCTGACATTATTTAAAGTTAAGCATAAGAAGATATCGATAATAATACTTTAATATATCAGCACAAACATACCACACAGCAAAGTACACTAATGGCTCCATTGGAAAGAAGCTGTAGCTTACTGATAGATGCTCAGTTCCTTCCTTGGGAGACTATTGAACTGGGTCCACTATAGCAATTCCCTGTTCATTTACAGCAACCTGGGTAATTCAAGGGCTAATGGTACTGTAGAGCATGGATTTATTCATATCTTTTGGAGGTACATTTGAATTTTCTCCTCATTTTTAGACCTGGGATTTTGCTTTGCCCAAACTCTCTCTCTCAGCTTGGGAGAATGACTCGCCTGCAAGTTGCTTGTGCTTCGCCTCCTGCCCAAGCTGTTCCAGCAACTGCTGATATTTCTGCCATTGCCAGCACTGCAGTCACAGTAGCATCAGCAATGCTCCATACATCTGCTAGCAATTTAATCACCAGCATGGTCAGAAAGAAACAAAGTTAGAGTGCTTCAAGCTCCAGTTCAAGTGCTTTCCACAGCTGGGATTTAGAGCAGTGGTAGCAGCCAGCAACCTGTCTACACCAGAAGTCATAATGTAACACCTCAAAAGAGGCTATAGAAATTGTAGAAAAATAATAATTTCTAATATGGAACAGAAATGTTTTGCCTTTCTTCTAAGAGCTTCTGAGATTCGTGTGCAGTTAACGAGGAAAAAAAATGACAAAAATTGGAAGGAAGAATTTCTTTTTTTAGTCAAGATTATTCCTTTTACTAAATCTTCTAGAGTGGGATTTATTTTAAAACTAACAGAAATGAGGAAAAGCAGAATCATGGCTTTTCTTTACCAGTAAATTGTTCAAGCTTCCACTCCAGATTCTTCAAATATCTAAGTTTTTAACCAGTTGTGTTCCCAAAATATGAGCATAATATTCTATGCTTAAGAATTTGCAATGTGCAATCAAACTTTACCTGTTTTCAGTTTACAACACACTCATCAACATTTGTCTGTTTGATAAGAGCTTAATTTGCAAACATTCCCATGATCAGCTCCACTCTGGCTGAGCAGTTCTAGAAACATTTTTGTTATGTACAAATATAACAAAACAATTGTTCATGGTTTTGAGGCACTGTCACTATGTCCCTAAAGAATTTAGTATGACACTCCTGCATTTCAAACTGGATTACTCAATATACTTAATATTAAGCAAATGCTTCAGTGTTGTTATTCCTTAAATATAAATAGCCTGAACAAAAAATAATCTCATTTTAAAATGCACGTGGTGTAGCACAGACTACCTGGTAATGAGATCATCTCTATTCCCTGACAGGGGGATTTCTGCAACTACTCAACACCTGAATCCTAAACTCACTACTGTGACCACAAAGGAAATTATATATTCAGACACATATCCAACAAGAATTTAAGCATCCAAACCCAAAATACACTTTCACAAGTACTCATGCTGGAAAATTCTCACATTCCAACCATGAGAGCGTATGGAAAAGGATCACAAAGCTGAATACAAATTCACTCCCAAAAACAATCATCTGCTTGTACTTTTCTCTCCAATGATCTTTCAGCTCTAAGAATACAGTGTCTCAGGAAAAAAAAATTAAAAATACACCAGAGGTATTTACTTAATTTCCCACAGGCTTCTCTCCCACTCCGTGCACAAATCAAAAAGTAATTATTTGTGTCTCAACCAGATTTTGTTCTCTCATTACGAACCATGACAACGATAACGCCACAAAGTGCGACAGAAACCACTGCAACTGTTAAAACCGATAGAAATCTATGGGGGCTTTTTATCAAAAAGATTTGCTGGAGTTGCTAAAAGCAAGCAGCTACAATAACTAGAGCGTTTCCACTCTAGCCCTGATCTGAAACAAATCCTGTAACAAAGCTGGGCTGTACCTGCCTGGCACACCCTCCTCAACCTGCAACACAAGAAGGCAGTAATTTCTGCAGGAGTACACGCTCCTGTATTCCCAGTGCTTACTCGTGCCAGGCAAGGAGTGGGGGAAGGGAGCAAAAAAATTACTGAACAATACGACTTATCACTTTGCCACCTTTGAATTTTTTGCATTTGACATCACTTGCTACTGTCTAAACGATAGCTGCTTTAAGCAGAAGTGAGACATGGGTGTTGTGTTTAGTAGATGAAACGCTACCGTTGTTTGAAGGCGGCTGGATACAGGGAGTGTTGTCATGAATCCCAATCCGTTTCCATGTGGCAACAGATTTTTTTCTTGTTGCTAAGGCACAGCAAGCAGAGTTGGTTGGGAAGCTAGCTGACTTTCAGTGGATACCATAGAATAAGCCTGACTTTCTGCCAATAATATTTGCAACAAACAACCTTCCCCCGCTGCTCCACTTGAAACCCACTGTCAGAATTCATGGGTAATGAAGAACAACCAATGTGACAGTTCTCTGCATTAATATTTATGTAAGATTAAATATAAAACCCTTTATAAAGGATCTTTTTTATAAAGTAAAATCTTCTCCTGACTATCTTAAACTTCTTATACTTAGGTGTAGCATTAAAAGGTCAAAAAGCTGTAAAAAGAAAAATCTGTGTTCAGCAGAGCTTGCAATTTAGAGTTCCCAGATGAGCCTGAAGAGCTCTCTAGAGAATCCCAAACGGGTCATTAATGAAATAAAACCAAGGAGGTATTGTCATCTGTTTTCTGTATAAAAAGAACTTACAAAATAAGTTATTTCATTAAGAGGAAACCCATAACTCACGGTTCATTCTCACTTCCTCCAAGACAGACAGGGGTGTGAGAAGAAAATGGATGGTCTTTATAAAGACAAGCAGTGCTCTTTACGTTTAAAGACATCTCTGAGTCAGTGACAGGAAAGCTACGCATTTAGAAGCATTTCTTTATTTTCCAGTACCTAGCAAACTAAATATGGCTGAATGGGTTTGTGCTTCAAACAAAATTAATCTTTTACTTAATCTGGCAAAAACCATCCACTTGCAAAGTCTCTAGAGGCTAGCAAGGAGTGCAATTTAGTGTCCAAGAGCAAAACATATTTTCGATGCCCTTTTCTACGCCTAAAAGAAGTTAAGAATAGAAAGTAATATCATAGAAGACAATATGGCAGGGCTGGCTGGTTTCTCTCCTCCCTCTTCCTCAGTCCGACCATGGCAAAAAGCCCAGGATAAACCCAGCTTTAGGAAGGCACCAACACAGGCTCCTCCATCTGTATCCTGTGCCTCAAATAAAGCTGCAGCCCACTGACACCCACCCGGGTTGAGGGAAAGGGAGGAGTGGTGAGCTGGCAGAAGGGGATGCCTTGGTTAGGAACTTTATGTTTCTAAAGAGAGGGGACAGCCACCCTCCTGCTAACGATGAGCTCCATGATCAGATTAAGTACCCTGAAATGAGGCTGCTGACAAGCAGATGGTGTCCTCTGCGCACCTCCTCTTCAGCTTCCCATTCCCTTCCTCTTCTCCTTCGTGCTTCCACGCGTGGCCATGAAGCCACGTCCTGAGCCAAGCTGAAGGACCAACGGCTTTGAATTGTCTCATTAAATAGAGAATCATTCCAGCAGAGATGGTTTCCCTCGCTGGGGTCACTGGGGAGCCGCACAAACACGATCCCCAGCAAGGCGAGCAGCGGGGGCACGGGCGAAGGCTGCGGGACATGGAGGGAGGCAGGGAGGGACAGCTGTGCTCAGAGGAAGCATTTGTTTATGCTAAATTAAAACTATCCAAGGAATGATGGCATAAAACACATCTAATAAATCCTTTTTATGTTGACAGAGCAGAGACACTGTTCTGTCAACATGAAAAGGAAGTTAACTATGCTCGCAAAAAATGACAATACAAAATTCAAGGGTGTCAGCAATGGGGAACTTCACTTCCAACTCCATGTTCACAAAAATGCATCAGCTGAAGCAAAACACCATTTCCACATAATCTACAACTGTAGACTGCATGGGCATGGTTTGTAATACAGAAACAGAGTTTAAACAAGATTTCTCTTTCTTAAAAAGAGAATGAACATTTTCAACTCATATGCTAATACAATGTTTGCAATGAGATTTCATTAAATATAAAAAGAATGAATCAGAATTTTACTGCTTTTTATTATGCTTTATAGAACATTAAAATATGCAGAGTACACTTAATTGTCTATTCATTTTCCTCCCTTAACTAAACTTTATTGCAGCATTTGTGCCCTCGTTTGTCAGTTCAGCCATGCATTTCCTAATGCTACCTTACAAAATTCCCAATGCATTTCACTCTTCCTGGCTGTCAGCAACATTTCACAGGAAAGCAGTGTCCTCCCTTTCTTCCAGTACAAAATAAGCACTGTACAGACTGTTACAATAAACATTTAGCAATATGGCTGTACTTATATTTTTTCCTAAACTTAGCACCTAATAAACAGACTAGATGGTCTTTGTCATCTACCGTTGTGTCCCTGGACACCAGCATCTGGTCTGGTTTTGATCTGGAGGGCAGCAAATAAGAGAAGATGTGTAGGGGAGTTTAGTGATTGCTAAAATTTTTTGTAACAGCTAATATTTCTAATGATGCAAGTTATAATTTGATAGTACACGGTTTGGAGCTTTCAAAAGAATATGCACTGGATATTTCACACTACAATTAAAATGATGTTCCCAGTGACAGGTTACTGTTTATCTTCAGATAAATCTAAATGAAGACACCAACAAAACAGCTAAAAGAGACATCAGGAGTAGGAAAACGCAGATTGTCTGCATACTAAAAAGCTTTTCAAAGTACATCTGTTGACATGCTTCTGGTGTCACCAGCAAAATACCTTCTCATGACACATTTCCAAATGAAAAGAAAAGAAGAAAAAAAAAAAGAGAAAGCTGCATGGCACATCTATTTAGCAAAGGCATTCTGAAAACCAGGAAGCCTTACTTAGAAGCATGAATTAGTAAAAAGAAATTTATGAGGAAACTGTGTGTCAAACATAAGAATAAATGCTCAGGTTGTAGAATCTTCTTTCGGGAGTTTTTGTAACTTCACCAAACAGCATCCTGCACAATTTCTCTGGCTTTGAATTTTGTCCTGCACAGAGCAGGGGTTGGATCAAACAATCTCCTGGAGATTCCTTAGCATCCAAATAATTTTGTAGTTGTCTCCTGCTCCATCAGTCCCAGACAATTTAATTCTGCTAGTCCCACTGACCGTTCCAGGCACGGGGGAAAAAGTCTGTGGAGCTTCAGGGCAACCAGAAGTAGATTTCTAGGTGCATTTTGTGTTTAAAAAGAGGCTCCTAAAATCACATATTTTAATGTTAGCCTTCCACCAAAAATCTTCCCTGTCACATCATCCCCTGTGCCAGGCCTCAATTGCTGACATACCCCAGCTGTCAACATTACTGTAGATAACGCTGGTGCCAGAACCTGACCTTCAGCAAGCCACATTTTTCAGAGATTAAATATCATAAAAATTTTAAAGCAGACAATCAATTAAGTGATTCATCTTGCCTGTCACTACCAGCCACCCACCACGTAGGTGTAAGTTCACACGTTCCCTCTCTGGTGTCAGGCAAAACCAGCACGGCTGGGTACTTGATTTTTGCCAGCACAGGCTCGGGAGCCTTCTGATGAACTGCCCCCACAACCCAGCTGCAAGAATGCTCACCTCCACCACAAGAATTCTAGCAAACAGCAGAAGGGCAAAAATATCCACGATTGCTGCAGCTATTTCAGTGAACGCAGATGCAGGAACAAAACCCTAAATATTAGCAAATATTCGGCAAATCAGCTGTGAATGATGACGAAGGATTACTAAAAATGTCAATATAGAGTGCATATATTATTGAATACGAAAATCCGTTAAAGTCTTAATCCATTTGGAAGCAATTTGTAATTAATGAAACAGTTTTATAGTTTTCAAAAACTGAAGTATCTCTAATGTTTCAAGTACAAAAAGAGAAAGTTAAAATTCAGTGCTCTGATCATGATTTGTGAAAATACCTCCCAGTAAATTGCATTAGTTTCCTGTTTGAAAAATGCCTGTCTTTCTGGCCACTTTTTAAATTTTTTTTGTAATAGGCTGTACACAGATTGTCAATGATTGGGTTTCCAAGTGCACAAAGGTATGTTTCTAATGTTGCTATAATTTAATGTCCCTGCTCCCAGAGAGGCCTTCTTTTACCACTGCCTGCACAGAAGGTAGATCTCCCAGTAATTTCCCAAATCTTTTTCCTACTGGGAGAGCACAGTTCCTCCTTTTTGCTACAAGACATTCAAACGATTTCCTCTTTGTTTCTGAGAAAATGATTTTCTGATTTACCAGAGACCAAGTGGCCCCCTGGGAAATGCAACAGGCTGTTCAGTGTACCTCAGTTTTATTCCTGAGCACAGTATGGTCGCAACCTTCAGTGAGACATTTCCCTTCCCATGCAATGGGAACACCCATGAGCTCACTCTGAGAGCACTTTGAGACCCACTGGTAAAAATCTGCTATCAGCTAAGGGCTAGAAACACACAAGCTCTCCTCCGTGTACCCAGGGCAGCCCCACTCTTAAGTTCAAATACCTCTAGGACGTTTAAAAGGCAAGAAATCTAAAGTAAAACTGCCGACTTCTGCTGTTCTTACTTCTGAGGTTTTGTGAGAGCAGGAGCAGCCCTGAGGGTGGGTGAACAAGCTCCCCTTAAAGAATTTTGCGTTACAGCCTTAACAGCTTGAGAATCTGCAGTGCTGTGGTTTGTATTGGCAGCGCTCCGTTACGTGACCTCTTGGGAACAGTAATAATTTCACTGACAGTAGCTCTTGGCACACACCAGTGCCAACCTACCATGAACCAGAGAGTGGGAGTTCTTAACCACTTCCAGAAGAACAGCTGTAATTTACTTTTTTGTAGGAAAAAGTATCCAAGCTTCGCTAGTTTCACGAAGCAGTCAAGACCTCACTGTACAGAGAGCTAAAACGCACTCAATACCCACAGAAAGAATAAAGCTTTCCCTTAGATCACACAAGCCATTTTTGGCAAAGTAGATCAAGACCTCCTCAACTGCTCTTGGCAAAGCCTTGGAAGCATTTGGAATTTGGCTACCAGCACCTTCTAACTGTCTGCAGAGTGAGATCCTGCTAACTCTGATCACCTCGCAAATTTTTAGTCTGGCCATTAAAGCAGGAGCAAATGAAAACTGAAGTGCAAACCACTCCAGAGGGCAGTTTGTCATCTCTGAGATGAGGAGGGACGTGAGAAACAAGGCAGTTCAAAAATATCTGAATTTTTCAGTGTAGCAGAAACCACTGCATGCCTGTCATTCAATCCCAACTGCCTGGCACTCAGAGCAATGTGGAAAGTAGTGTGCAATAACCATGAGATACGGAATACGATTAGAACATGAAGAGTCTAGAATATATGAGCAACCACTAAAAGCTGCTTAGGTAAATTTAGCTTTTATCAGACTGAGAGGTTACAGAATCAGAAAATATATATGCAAGACACAGATAAGTTCAGTATATTTCTTCTTGCCTCAGTAAAACTGCTCAAGTGCCAAGTAGCTAAGAGATGGAAATTCTACTTAGTATGATGAAATCAAAACCAAATAATACAAATTACATATCTTGTGCAGATTAATCTCATAAGAAAGTAAAAGGTGTGACGTGGAAGCCCACAAGGTCACAGACACAGTTCAGGCCTCTTTAGACAGGAACCTCCTTTGTGGAAATAGGTTCTAGAAAGGAACACAGCCTTTCAAGTGAGGCAACACTTCCACCCTAATGAGGCAGATTTCCTTAATTATATTCTTTATCCTTAAATTTAATTACCTGCATTTCTTCCGATATATATATCTTTATTTTCATTCTTTATTCATACAAACAATTGTTTGCACACATTTGATATTACTAGCACATGGATATGTCACTTCAGGTTTATGCTGCATTATTATAAATTTTCATGCTGCAGATTTGCTCACTCAAAATTTAATTAAGTCTACAAGTCCTTATTCCTACTGCTGTAGGAAGTTTGATCCCTACGTGGAAGGGTTTGGTTTTTGACCTCCAGTTTTGAAAGGTAGAGCCTTGTTCCAACAATGGACTGAAAATATCATTAATAGAAACTGTCCTATTAGGGCTCTCTGTGTTTATTATTTATCTTCAATCATCATGGGCCTTCAGAAGTGATCCCTGCACCTCTCCTCAGGCTTAGACTACGTTCAAACGTACAGCCAAAGTCAGTTTAAGCAAAAAGCCACAAAATTTGACAAGATACTGTTGCAAGACCAACATCCTGTGAGATGGTAACCCCACTCAAATTCAGAGAAAAATAATGTATTTAACTGTGTTGCACTAAACCTTTTGTGGAGAAAGTGCCTATGAAAAAACTATTTTAGGCAGCCTAACTAAACAAACAAACAAACAAATCTTGCTTCAATTTGTCCCACATTAGTCTCTTGTCCCCTGTGATGTCAATAATTTCCCTCCAAGCAAAACTGGACCTGGCATTTAAAGCAGAAAGCTACTGTCCCTTTGTTCCACTTCTAAATGCATTACAAAGCCTTTAAATTACTTTTAAGGCACATTTTTCCCTAAAAAAGAAAGATACTACTCCATAAATAGAAAAACCCCTCACAATTTGAGAGTCAAAGGATTAGAAGATTTTTCTGCTTTCTGTGTCTGATTAAATTATCTGAATTAATTAACCTTTAATTACATTTGCAACTATTATCTAGTTTTCCATCCCAACAGAAGTCCCACCATATGATATCTATATCTTAGTCAATCTTATTCTCATACTCAAAGGCATATGCAAAAGAAAAAAAACAGCTAGAGTCTAAATTAGCATGAAAAACATGTGTGCAGTGGGGAAAAAAGTCCACAGTATTACAGCAGGGCAGGGATCCGAGGTGTCTGAATTGCATGTTGTGAAACTGAACACACGTCTGTGTAAGATGTGTCTCTTGAGAAAGAGGTTGAACTCTCTAAGATTTCAAAAGACCTCTGTACATCAGGTGCTGAAAGGAAAATTACTCCTCCAGAGGAACTCTTGTTTTAAAACAGAAGTCTTTTGGCCTGAAAGTTGTGGATGGCTTTTTCAAGGCTGTTTCAAAATATACACGAGGCAGTATCCAGAGCCTGCACCTGCAGAATCTGAGATAACCACCCGGGAGAACACCTCATCCCTCACTGGAGACAGCAGCAGTAGCACTGCAACTATTTTTAAAGAAATACTCATTAGAACACGTAAGAGAGAAGCAGAGGGACACAATGTGAACAGAAGCTTGCTTATCAGTTGTGTGAACACACAAAGAAAAGCAGAATAGCCTCTGCATTACTCACAGCCAAAGTACAGCTGAGTGTATCCTGAACAGAGCAACCTCAAAGCGCCAGCAGAACCGTCTGCTGCTGCCCGAGTACAATCAGAGGAAAGGACTCACACAGCACTGCCCTTCTGCAGGGTCACGTTTCCAGCACCTGCGCACAGCCAGGCCTGGCAGCCAGCACTAGGAGCAGCACGCTTGGAGGAGCTTCTGGTGACCAGACGAAGGGGCAGCTCACACATTTCGTGTGCTGCTTGAAGCTGCACCCTTCTCGCCCTACCACACACACCAGTGTCCAGGACTCTTCAGGGCCCTCCTTTGTGTATCCATGAAAATCAACAACATACAACTGAGCCACCTTCTTCTGCTTCATCATGCTAAATCTTTATCCCAAGATCCCTGAAGGTGTGCTTTGTTCAGAGAGAATAAAAGGAGGTAAAGACTGACCACACTTTTTCAGGCCTAGGAGCAAAGAGGAATAACTCTCTTATTCTTCAATATTCTGCATCACAGCTAATGCTTGCAGCATTGATCATTTCAATATGCTGCCACCCTCCTTCCACTTACCCGCTGTATCCTAGTTACCAGCCTACTCAGTTTTAAAAGTCACTAATAAATATCATTTTAAGTCAGCAAATGTTTTCTGACCTACACAAAGCAGGAGGAGGGAGAGATGGAGAACTGCTGTCTTGAAAAGTTGGTTCAAGCAATATGCACGTGGAAAATTATAAGTTAGGTTGAAATCAGGGAAGAAAAATTTTCCAAAAGATTAATATATGGCATTATTCCCCCCACAGTGACTGATCTGTCAGAGAGCAGCAGAGATGCTCTATCTGTGTTTCCACGAACACTAACAAAAAGTAGGATGTCAGTGACATCCTAAAGGACTGCAGGGACACTCAGTTTACTCTCATCAATTCACCAAAGCAGCCTGGGCAAAGTAGGTAATTTCTGTTCAGATTCTTCCAACCTCTTCACCCTGACAATCTCCAAAGCCCATCCAGCTCAATCGCTTATTCTATAGCAAGGACTCACGACCCATGGGTTAAACTCTGGCCCTAGAGCAGACTGATGGCAAATCACCACTCAGTGTCAGAGATCTCCTTCATTTTGAGATTCTCTGTCTTCAGAAAACAGTCAATGCTCACTCTCATCACCTTGCTCACTGCTCCATCCTTTCCCACACTGTTTTTTACAGGTGACTTCAAACCATCCTTATCTCGATGGAACAACCACCACAAACCACGAGGGCTTCATCCATTTTATACAAACCAGCCTAAGCCCATGGGTTAACTTAATTTGGTAGCTTCTCCAGCACCAGAAATAACTGTACCAAAATGAAAAGGAGCTTACAAAACCCTTTGGCACGCAGCTACATACACAGAGACTTCTTCAAAATGCAAAGCTTTTAAAAAAAAAGATCAACAGAAAATTTTCACCTCTATCTAATCTATTTTCTGCTTTTTCTTCATGCAATGCCACAATGCCTGTTTTGGAAACTGGACACACCAGCAGGAGTTAACTCAAGAGGTCCTCTAGGACATTATTCCTGGTCAGTAAACCCTTGCCTTGGAATTCACCTCCCTGCTCCCTCCATCAGGATATGATCAGAAGATCAGATGGGTTCGTGAACAACAAAGTAATAGGAATGGGAACACTCTGGGGTTTGGAAGATTACATGGGAGGTTTGTTTGCATGTTTTTAGCATGCCTCATGCTTATTGACATTTTTAACCTCTTCACTTGTGCCAAGAGATAACAATGACTAACTTAGGAGGGAAAAAGTCTTGGTATAAAGAAACAAGCACACACATACTGAAACTGGAGTTGGCTCAGGCTGAAAAGAAGATGACTCACAGACTCTCAGCATTTAGCTTTGTTTCTAAAAGTCAGATAACAGCAAGAACTGCTAAAGCAAGGGATAAAGATGCAGTCAGTTTTCTTGCTTAATGCAAATTTAAAAAAAAAAAATCAAAATCAGGTTTCCAGTTTCAGAAGTTTCACAAAATTTACCATTAGCTTTTCAGTGACCAGGGACAGTTTTTAAAAATAAATTATTGCCTCTGAATGGTTTCTTTGGAATTATTTATTGTTTACAGAAGGGACAAATGTGTTTTTTCCTTATTGACTCCCACCATCCTGCCATAAATTTTCCCGTAACATGTTTTGCTATTAATAAACAACTGAAGTAGGTACTTTTCTACAGCCAAAATAAATGGATTCTCAAAGAGCCTAAGGTCATATAGTTTTTTAATCAGACCACAGAACTCTGATTTGATAGCAGTGTTGCTCTGTTAACTCTGCTTTTCCGCTTAAATGCAAAAGACCACTCACTACTACAAGGACATTTTGTGTCTCTGTTTTTAATGAAGTGCCTTACAAGAATAGAGAACAAAAGCCTGTAATGTGACATTCTTCAAGAGTCTTTATTGGTTTGCCTGTTAGATAGGTTGTTCCTAAAAGCAGTTTTGCCATAAAGTTACCTAAGCAGAAAAATAAAAATAAATTATTTTTTAAAGAACAAAAAATGGCACTTTGCCTCACTGCTCTTTCTTCTTTGATGTATCAGAGCAGTAGCTGCTTCTTAACAACTTATTCTCCACTCCGTTACCAGAGCTTTTAAAGGAAATACTGATCAGAGCAGAGTCAAGAGATACTTTTGCAGAGAGAGATGATCTGACAAAGTTGTTGGTTACCGGTCTGTGGAAAGCCTTCCAAACACTTGTCCACCCACCAAACAGGAGCTTCACTGGTCATGAATATTCTTACACTCCCCAGAAGAACAGCAGAGCCTTTGACAGAGCATGTTGCAACAAACTCGAGACTGACGTGCTGTCAGCTGCTTTCCTCGCGTGTTCAGAGACCACCTACACAGCAACGCTCTGCAGCTGTACCTCCAGCTTCGGCAAGGACAGTATGGGCTCGCCCTAACACAGAAAACTCCTCCAAGGAAGATAAAACAGTTCTTCATGTGCAGACAAAATATTGCAGTTAATCAAAATCATAGAAGTAACGGAGGACAAGAACAGAATTAAACAGACTGTTCTCATTGTGAAGAGGAAAATACAAAGATGCCCCAACATTGTATCCTAGGCTGGATGCTGTTTCATGAAACGTATTTATGATGTCAGCATCAAGATAGGCAAATTTTGCTCATAAAATTTTGATTAGTCACAATCAGAAGTGTATAAACAGCTTCAAATGGACCTAGTCAAGGTAGGAAAGTAAACAGTGTGAAATTATGTTTACCCACATCAAAAGCAAGGAAAAATATGATGACAATTCATATGGCTTTAAATTAACTATATCAGCTCAAAGAAAGCAGCCTGAATGGCTGGGAGGATATTTTGTGTGAAGAACTAATCAGTGGCCCCAGGAGCCCTGAAGAGAGAGCAGACTGTTAGGATGAAAATCCTACATGATGGGGAGAGGGAGGAAATTGCATGATTTATATAAAACAGTGGCGCAGTCTCATCTAGAATATTACATTCAGCACAAGCCATCACTAGTTCAAAGGGACACTGCAGAACCAGAGAGTTCAAAACAAGGTAACAAAAATGATTACAGCATGGAAGGAGTCATCTAGAGAGACTGGCATTGCTTGCTTGAAAAACAGCTGTAAAAAAAGAATAAAAAGTTAAAGGTACAGAAATTGGAAGTTCCCTGCCTCATAGGAACAGAGGAAGGGTCACTGAAATTAAAAGTAGGATATTCAAAACTGATCAAGACTGAATGTTTTCATCAACAGCAGAATAAAACAAAACTTAGTTTTCCTTCCCTTGTAAAGTCATTGCCACCAAACCCCACAGACAAGCTTTGCAAATCTGTGTTCCAAGATGAGTCTGAAAACAGAAACCCTATCCAGATTCATTAAAAGATTGGATTTGTAAATGCACAACACGAAAAGCTGTAACTAAAATGGTAAAAGTTAACAAGTCCCCAGCATCAGAGTTTAAACTGACTCTTTGAAACTAGAAAACAAACAAACAAAACAAAAACAAACAAACAAAAAAAACCAACAAAGACTGTGGGCGGCAGGCAACACAACATTTGCCCACACACTCTTGAAATCACAAGAAACATTATATTTATGGCTAAAACTGTTACCTGTTTGATTAACCTTAAAACTTATGGGTACAGGACCAGGCAAAGCACCATCTTGACCCACTACAATATGTTGTTATCTACTCTAGGTTCCTTTGAAAGAATTGCTTTGGGTTTTTTTAAATAAAATCTCTACCAGTATAGTGTAAATATTTTTTTGCCCCACTGAATTGCAAATGATCAATTCATAAATGGAACTCTTCAAGCAGGCCTTCAGGTAAATTCTCAGTTCATGCATACACTGTATGAACTGAGGACAGATATCTAAATGGAAAAAAAAAAAAAAACAAACCCAAAACAAACCCACAAAAACTAAAACAAAAAGCCAGAGACATCACTCCTGTTATTCAGCTTGGACACTCACCAATATTAATGCATGTCCTGGCAACCTAAGAGACCTATTGATTTGCAGCCATTCATTGAAGTGCAGTGAAAGCCTTAATTAGATAAATACCTTTGGTAAAACTAATCTGAAACTCATTTGTTTTGTTTAATGAGATAAGAAATTAAATATCTGCTCAATGTCCCTCGTTGTATCCTTCAGCACAATACTAATAATATAAATAAAGAGGTATTAATTTGACTACCATTATTATGTTTTTGCATTTTATGTATTTTGCTGCAGCAATGGCTGTCAAAGGCAATTATGAAGACACTATTTATGAATTACTGTGCTCCAACAGGCTGAGCATTTTTATCAATCTCTTTTATACACGTGGAATAAGGAGAACAGGTATTTTAATCATTTGCAGATACTCTTTGAGCTGACAGAGTATAACTTCAGGATGGTATGCATGATATAAGTGTTTTAAGTATCAAAATCCCAACTTTGTGAATGGAAATTAAACTCTGTTGAAGATTTCAAAACTGTTTGTAACAGTTAAATGTAACAGCATTAATAATTTTTGTTTCTGAAATATATTTTTCCCAACAAAATGCAAGGAAGGCTGCTTTAGAGTATTCCCACACACAGATCAGTGCTAGCACTGACAGATGTTACAGTTTATCCTGCTCAAGTCAAAACACACTTAGGGTTAGGATAGGTTGTGTGCTCCTCCTTCTTCCTTGGCAGTACCTTCTAGATTCTGCTTCTGTTCTTTAGGGCTTGGATGTCCCATGGCCTTCCCTAACAAACACCACACAGCTCAGTTTGTCCTGCAACACAGATTCAGCATCAGACTCACAGCCCACACGCCCAGATTTATTTTTACAGCCAAGAGGCTTCAGGCACTGCAGAAATGACAAACCACAACAAAGCACTGGATTGTACAGGAGCTGGGATCCAGAGCAGATCTAAGTGGTACTTTTGTCTCATTCCTTCAGCCACCCAATAAACAACAGCTTCACGACTTTCAAAGCTAACCACGTGTGTGCATTGTTTTTCTCCCCTTCTTCCCATAGTTTAAAAATCAATTGATGTATCACGGAACTGCATTCACCAGTGGGATGAAATGGAGCATCTGCTCAGCAGTGCAATAGCAGTCTATTGCAGCAAATGACTACCACATCATCTGAAATTACAAAGTGTTTTGGGTCCACTGGGTTTAGCTCTCTTAGTGAGAACTTGGCCAGAAAACCACAATTAAATGCTTATCATCTTAAAAATGTATAAACAAACCCCAAACACCTGCTCTCTCTCCCTCCCTCAAGCCACATCATAAATTCTTGATGTTCACAAGTGGTCTGCACCTCAATTTTCTGTTGTGTTTTTTTTGGTTTTTTTTTTTTTTTTGGTTTTTTTTTTTTTTTTTTTTTTTTTTTTTTTTTTTTTTTTTTTTTTTTTTTTTTTTTTTTTTTTTTTTTTTTTTGTTTTTTTTTTTTTTTTTTTTTTTTTTTTTTTTTTTTTTTTTTCCTATGGGATTTGAGGTTTGGGGTCCTTTTTTTTTAGTTTAAGTTTTTCATCCAAAATGCAGTACTTCTTCCTCCTCAATATTGACCTACAAACTGCACAGCATCTACTTCATCATGAAGGGCATGTGACAGACATTTCTTCAAGCAGTGGCATCATTTTCAAGGAGCCACCGCTCCTTGCTTGGTGCCACTCATCCCACAGTCAGAGTGCTGATACTGACACATCCACGACCTGCAGAGAGGCTCAGGAGGGGCAGCTGCAGGAGCAGCTGCCACAATAAAACACACACACACAGATAGAACACACCCGTAATTAAACAACGGGCTGCTGGAGAGGCTCTCAACTATTTTTTTCTTTACTGCTCTAACTCGTGTAGCCCATGTGTGCCTCAGTTACATAAAGGCCTGAGTATGAGGCTCAGGTAGCAGGGAAAGAAAGGCAGTCTCCTCAACATCAAGGGGAAAAAAAGTTGCATTCCTCACAATCAGTATTTTGAAAAAGGAAAACTAGAAATCATCTGGCATTTTCAGATTTAATGGGTTAATTCATCTCTAAAACGGAAGGCAGAAGATCCTTACTGATGCTATGAATACACATCTCCTGCTATTTATAGAGATTGAAGGGCTTTTTTTCTACTTCAATCAGCAGAATATTTTCTTTTTGCACTATAAAAAAGTATATTGATTTTTAATCAGTTATACCATTGTGCCTCTCTGCAAGAAAATATCTCTCAAAAAAGGAATTATTCAGAGAAAATCATATACCATAGGATATAAATTATAAAATTAATAATTGACCCTAGCGTAATATAATGTCCGTAAGAAAATCATTTTACAAGGTCAGACTAACCCAGACCAAGCAATAAGTAAACTGAGATAAAAGAGATAGTGACAATTATGAATAGCTACTGCATTTTATACATAGAATTTGCAAATACTCACATCCTGCTTCCATGGCTTTTAACTTTAGGCCCCAAATGACTTCTTTTTTATCCTTAAACTCATGCCAAAAACACAGGTGTAATGAAAAATGTTTAAATAAAGAAAAAGTGTCATGGATAAAGCTTATACCCCAGTATTAAAAGCAAACTAAAATATTCTACTGAAATGAATCCATTCACCTGAAGCCTACAGGATCTGCAAAGCAGCCTGATTTGGTGGGAAAGGGTGTTTAGGAGTTTGTGCACAGGACTAGAGCAGTGTGCAGCCCAGCTAAGCCAGCCCTGAAAGACCCCAGAAGAGCAGGGCACTCTGACCCTGCCCAGAGGTACAAGGTGTCCCATCTGATTTCCAGCACCCTGCTGAACCCAAACCAACCTTAAGGCTCTTTTTCTAAGCATTAATACCAACCCTTATCAGGAGATGGCTCACATCCCAAAGAGACGCTGTGTGACCAGACCCACCTGGCTGCCCAGTGATCAGGCACAGAAATGCAGCCAGACCCATCAGAGGGCTCAAGTGCTTTAGCAGAGCCAGAGCAAAAGTCTGCAGCCTGAACCATCACTTCAGACACTGGCTGCTACACCTAGCACCTGCCTGGGGTGAGCAGAAACCGTGGGTGGGAAGGAGCACTTCGTCTGCAGCTGAATGACCAAATTGCACAGTATAAATATAAAGTTATACAGCATAACTCACATAGTATAAGTATAAAGAACAAGGATCTGCTTTTTCTACACGTGAAATATACTTTAACTGTTATATAATTAGCATAAATCTGCTTTATTACAACAGTTTCTGTGAGTTGGGTTGAAAAGTCGGCATATTCTGCTTTCCTTTTTTTTTTTCCTTTTCCCCCTTTTGAAAAGCTATCACTGTCTTTTCAGCATTTTTATCAGTATAAAAATGCACAGCTTGTTTTGCAATTTCCTCACGGCTCAAATGGAATTCAAACCACTGGGGACATACAAGTAACAACAGCTGAATACAAATCTTAACGGAGTTTGTCATAATTGTACAGTATGGTGTTGTTCATTCATTCTGGCATCTGGGAAATCTAGTGTGAATTAACCAACAATACAGGTCTTTAACCAAGTAAATTAAAGTATACAATCCCACTAAATGAATTTTGTTTCTTTTCCTGTAAGTATGTAACTGAGGGGACAATCAGCTCACATTTAAATCAAGAATTTCAACAGGATGTAACACTAGCAGAAGTTTTGCAAATACACTAAGTTTACTTCCAGTGGAGTTGATCTTATTTCCTAGACAGACTTCCCTGATAGGTTCCCAAGCCATACACAGCAGTAACACATCTGAGGATCCGCAAGCTACATCCCTTAGGAAGGAGAGCAAAACCAAAAGTGAAACCAGTGAGATCCTTGTCCAACCAGACAAAAAATCGTGCGTGGCTGATCAAACTTGCTTCTGCAGTCCTTAACTGAAGGCTTTATTTCCAACACAAGACAGCAGGCACTTAAAGACTGGGCACAGCCAAAATGAGCTCAAGGCATTTTCAGCTGGAGCTCAATTTGCAGCGCGGGAAAGGGGTTACAGTCAACTCTGCTTTATGGTAGGCAGGTCAAACAGAGGCTTATCAGGATGTGCTCCAGACCAAAGCAGAGAAAGGAAACAGAACCTCTCCCATAGTTTAAAGCAAGCTGCTGTGGTTTTGATGTGTGAAGAAATCTGTGTCAATTTTCGGCAGCTTCCATGAACACAAGCCACATGATGGCACCTATTCCTCATGTGCTGGCAGTGGCACCAGCGAGTGCTGCACCTGGGCTTTCCCAGAGATGCTAGAAAGCAGCTAAATGTCAGTCCAGGAATTTCCAGCCTCACTCCCAGAGGCAGTGTAAGACCACAGGCAGAGGGCATCATCCTGTCAATCAGACTAATCCCCAGCCTCGGGGAGAAAAGTAGCTTTGCGTTCTGCAAAATTTACAAGGCTACTTCCTAGGGCTGAAGCATAGGTTCACCTTCCATTCCATTCAACTGAAGTGAATCAAATCCAGACATAATTTCTCAGATGTCATAACACATGGGCTAATTAAGAAGTATTCTCAATTTAGTAATTCACTGAAGACTGACTATGAAACAAATTATTATGCAAATAAACACATGAGACGCTGAAATTCCCCACCCACTACCATGGTCACTGTTGCTAAAGCTATTTTATCCATTGCTCAGTATTTCATGTGCCACCTATCACAGATCTGATAAGTTTAAGGATACTATACGTGATATATGAAAGAAAGTTATCTTAATTGAATACATTTAGCAGAAATACATAATAATTCTGATTACAATAGGAAAAATTCAAGACTACTTACCACAACTCTTTTTAGTCACATAATAGCTGCTAAAGTGATGGGGGTGTTAAGTTACTGAGTAGAACCTCTGTGGCAAATTTGAAAGCAAAATGTCACCAATATCAATCAGTCAACTTTGATAATACTTCTGACAATAAAACTTCCAACGCACTGAGTCAATCCAGCACTTCTGTGGGCTGATTTCAGCCAGTACAGCATCTACACAAAACATCCTGGCATCTTTTTAATGCAGAAGAAATGTCAAAATTGAAGTCTCTATAGTACATATAAATGTAGGTACCAGAGAAATTATTATGATATTTTTTCTTCTCTACTCTTTAGCAACATTGATAAAAAGAGCATAAAGGTGTTAATTAAATGTGTTGATGGCACAAAATTGGAGGTATTGTCAAAACCTATGTAAACAGATTGGTGTACTGGAAGATCAGGAGCCTTCAAGAAGTGTAATATTAGGAAAAGAGTGTAATTCAGCAGCATGAAATACAAGGTCACTCCTGCCCCATGAAGATGAGTCCAAGGATATGGACTGCAATAAATGTCAGTCATTTGTGAGAGGATTATCTGGGTACGAAGCAGATCTATATGCTCGGCTCAATCAAAACCCAAATATCAACCACCACCATGATGTAGCCATGGAAGGAAGGCCTGTAAATCCTGAGTGTTTCCAGAAGCCAATTTCTAACGTCCTGGCAAAACCTCATCAACAACACTGTAGTCTCCCCAGCTGCCAAATGAATTGATTAGAGAATAGATACTCGAATGACATAAGCAAAAGCTTCTAATAGGAGATGAAGAAAGTTTAGCAGAATGTAGGTTGAGAGGATCTGATACTTCATTTAATTAAAACAGATTGCATATAGTTTGATTTCTTTTTTCCTCTGCCAAAGAGGAGTTGTTTCCAGCAGCATGACAACTCCTAGTGCCAGAACACATGATAGATATCCCTAACGCACTCCAACCCTCCAGCTTTTTTCAGCTCAGAAACCTTCTGTGCCTGATGAGGATTATGTACCTGCAATACATTTCTCTTCCATTAGCTCCTCCAGACTCACCCTGAACTCATGTAGACTTCTAGCAGCTGTACCACAGCTTCTGTAGTTTATTTTCAACCTGTAACCCTACAGTCAGTTTACATCCTGACAAACATACAGCAAAGTAGCTGCTCAAAACAAAGCTAAGGTGAAGACAGTCTGAGAACATCTGCCTGGCCAAAGACCTCTAGGAACCTCACAGAAGTAACTACAAGGTCTCAGAAGAGAAAATAGTCATGGTATTTTTTCAGCTTTCATCAAGCCAAAAGGTACACCCCACGATGAAGGTTTCTACAGACCAGCAGGAGTTTTCACAATATCAGAGTAATGCAGTTTGACATCACGACATCCAAAAGGTTTTCCAGATCCACTACTGTGACAAAGAGAAACATTGATGCTCATGAATAACAGTACCTATCTGTGTGTAAATATGAACCTAGAAAGCAAAAGAGGTGATTAAAAAGGGTGTATGCCTCTGTGAGTGCAAGATAATTCTTCCTTCTCCTCCTCCTCAGCACTTCCTTGCTCTCTCAGGAGCAGTATTAGCTCCATAAAGAACGAAACTGAGTGTGGTGAAAAGGAGTTTTGGCATGATGGAGTGGCCTGCAGGATCTTGCTGCTGGTGCTTCCAGAGGCATGGAACTGTATCTCGTCACTAGTCATGAGAGAAAAAGGAAGAGAAGAAGATGGCTTTAACAGGAAGAGCAGCAAAGACAGTTCATAAGGAAAGTCCTCATCCCTACTACACGTACACTCAACACTTAACTCGAGGAGGCAAACTGGGGAACAGAAGATTCCAGAGAATCTGAGAAAGGACGTGGCAGGGCACGATGATCAACTACAGCAGATCCCTCCTCTGCCTCTGCACAAGCTCTGACACACACTCAGCTACAACAGCAAAACGTTGAGTCATTTTCTGCTATTTTATCCAGCAGAGGATGATGAGTAAACCTACACCTCGCAGCTCACTGTGCAAATGCAATCTAATCATGCATGCCATCTTAGATAACTTCCTTAACCTGCCTTAAGCATGAATTTAAGAAAAAAACACCATCAAGGGCAAGGTCAATATACAGTTAAATGTTCAAGAGTTTTAAAAGAAACATTGAGCTCCTCTAGACAAGAAACTGGATGTTAGTTTTATTTAAATGACTGAAGCAGTGGAGTGTATTCATGTTTACTGTTCACAGCACAGAAATATCCAAGCAGGATGGTTACTGGAGCTTTTTCTACAAGGTGCTTTTCCATCTCTAAGTTCTTTACATGTATTAATACTGGACATATCCCAACACAGAAAGGAAAAAATACCTATTTGCTCTCCAGTTTTGGAGATCGCTGAACTGAGAGGGAAATCTAATTTTATTGCACGGTGTTTTCAACTATCCCCATCTCTGGTCACAACTTTCAGATAGTCTAGTGTGAAGAGCCAAGGAGTGAGATGTCCAAACAGATGGAAAAAAATTGTTTCACCCCCAAACTGATTTTCAAAATATAATCAACTCTTTTAATGTACCTCTACTACACAATGCTTTCCTTTGCCCTGAAGCCCAGGAAGTATTTGAACAGCATGAAGTGAAGTACATCCTTAAAACAATTATAATACCCTTAATACTTCCATTATATTTTATTATCCATAGTCCCCAGGCATGCACACATGTAGATTATCTGTGCTTTATAGATGTGGAAGCAAACTGCGCTGCAGGCAGTCCCTGAGCAAGTCAGCATCAGAAGCAGAACCCCTGTTCAGGGGTCATAATATTTTTCTAGGAAATTAAACAAGCCAGGATTTCAGCTGGTCAGCATTTACTTGAAAACAGCTCACCTAAGGGAGCAACGCTCCTGATGAAACCAGCTGGACAAATAAGACTCTCAGCTTGGTGTTTGAACAAGGAGAAAGGCACAAAGAAAAAGTCACTGGAGAGGAAGAACAGACTAAGTTTTTTCATAAGCAAACAAAGCCCTCTGAAAATTAACTTTGGATTAAATTGAAATATTTTGTTGAAGTGGAAAAAAAAAAGGAATCTTTGTTTCATATGTTTGTATTACTCCTTTCTCCAGCCTTATTTTAAGACTTCTAAAATTTTAGGGTCATGTCTAAAAGGGAAAGTATAAAAAATGCTGCATTTTATTGTTCTAGCATATCCCTTTCCTCTTAAGATACTGTCATTCTCAGGGTTTAATTTATTCTTCCTATTAAATAGAAGTATATAAAATAGAAGTGAAAATGTTATGCCCCTGAAAGTCCATTTCTGGGGGGAAAAGGTGCACACACAGAACAGACAGGAACCAACACAGGGAGCTCCTGACAAAAACAAACTGCTCCCTGGATGATCACACATGTGGGGAGACCCACATTGTCTCCAATGGGAACAAGTGAATTGACAATCCTGCTGCACTCTTTGTACGACCTGCTCCTTGGAACACCCCACCAGGCACTTATGCTGCTGAGTAATTCCATCTGCAGGATAAACCCTGCATTCCCATTCTCCACAGGGGACCAAGACACTGGTCTGAAGGTCCTGCTGTAGCTATACAGCATCTTCACACAGCATCTCCCACCGATCCATGGTCACAGAATCACAGAATGGACTGAGTAGGAAGGGACCTTGAAGACAATCTCATTCCACCTCCTGCTAGACCACGTTACTCAAAGCCCTCTTCAACCTGTCCTTGAACATTTCCAGGGATGGGGCATCCACAGCTTTTCTGGGCGATCTGTTGCGGTGCCTCACCACCCCCACAGTAAAGAATTTCTTCCTAGCAGAAGAACCCCTGGGTTGACTCCAGACTGCCTTACAGACTCACCATCCTCCCTCCAGTATTCCTACCAAGACAGATGGTTTAAGAAAAACTTTACAGGATGACCCACAGGGTACCGTGAGGTGAAGCCATAGGCGACACCACCACTAAATCTGTCACACGGTGTTTGCTGTTCCATAACACAGAACATCAGCAAAGGCAGGCAAAGTCTCAGCTGGAACCATGTGAAACAAGAGGGGACCAAGGGTTCATGTTCATCAAGCACAAGTGAGGAGCTGCACGACCCAGGAGCTACCCAGGCTTCCACTCAGGGTGTTAACTCACCCACAGCAAATATTTACCGAGTAACTGTTGTACCACTCACTTGTCAAATGCTTTCAGTCCTGGTGAGGAACCCGACTCTGCTCTGCATGGTGTCCCCCTGAAGTGTCATGAATTTGTTTTGTTAAAGCAGTGTTTCAGACCTGCCTGTGAACTAAAGCTGTTACCAGAAGCAGGTCTGCACTGCTTCTCTCCTCCTTACTGCACTTACTCTATTTCTTTGGTAATATCCTTTTAATGAGGAACAAACCACACTCAATTCATAAAAGGACTTTCTTCGTTGGAAGAAAGATATCTGTCGCAAACATCCTCCTAGGGCAAAACAAGACTTAGCTGTTTAACTGAATCCCCTTGGCTCTGTGTTCATATGGACTACTTGGATTGTAATCAGGTGGATTACTAATTGACTAGAACAATAAAAATCATTAGGCATCTCCATACAGGTTAGTAGTTATTTTGTGTGTTGAATATGCTGGAGAAAATAAATTACTCAAAAATAAATCCACATTACTCAAAAATAGCTATTCTTCTGTTAATTTATATACTACCTTAATCCTAATTACCTCCCTTGCCTATAGATCTTCTTATAACAAAGCATTCACCCAGGAAGTTTGGCTTGAAATTCACACCCTGGTATATTTCTCAACAACTTCCCCATGCAGAGAAATCATTTATTTACATGGGCAAAGTACTGGGAAGCTGATGAGGGTACAAACACACACCATGCTGACTTCACCCCGACTCTCTGCACAGGTGTTCATCAGTGCCCTGAAACAAAACAGCTGCTCACCTGATTCCCCCCGTACACATAAACCCTAACCCTATGTGGATTAACCCACCCCTTCATTTCGAGTGCTCAGGAGGTGGGTTACAGCCCAGTGTTGGCCTGCAAGTAAGGTCTGACCAGACTGACTGCCACAGATCTGCTGGCAATGCCACCCCCCGATATGGCTCCAGTCACGACTGGGAGGGTTGGGAGCCGTGAGCAGCTGCTCGCCACTGCTGTACTTCACTGGATCACTGACTGCCCTGCGGAAGGCGCACCACCAGCCTTTCGAAAAACAGGTGAAATTGAGTGAAATTTAGCTGGGGATCCCGGTGATGCCCACCTGACCCCACGGCCTCGCTGTCAGGAGACACGCGAGGTTGAGGGCCAGGTGGGTGCATCCCAACTTCATCCCAGCTTCACATGCTCCAGGGCACGCTGGAGTTCGCTGCTGGAACACGCGTGTGCACCGGTGTCGGAGCACAGGCGCGCTGTATCTCCTGTCCGCGGACAGCAGGCATCAGCTCCCACGAGGGGAAAAGGACAGAGGGAGAGAGCCACTCGAGGAACCCGGAGATGGGACAGGGACGCTTTCTCACCCTGGTATCTCATGTTATACGAGAGCTGGCAGCAGTGCCAGCAGCCCCTCGTGGGCACCTCTCCCGGTGGGTTCCGCCGGGGCATCCTCCCTCCCTCCCTCATTCCGCCCCCGCTGCCGCCCGGCCCCGNTCACTCACTCACTCTCTCACTCACTCACCCGGCCGGAGGCGGCCGCGCTTTTCCTCCGCAGCGTCAGCCCGCTCCGCAGCAGCGCCGGCAGCTCCCGCAGCTTCTGCCGCAGCTGCACCGGCGGCGGCGGCTCCTGGGCTCCTCCG
>VXBU01004952.1:547413-638098 GCA_013400315.1 Bombycilla garrulus
GCTCCCACCCACAGGCAGGCACACGGCGGGCGGGCAGGCGCTCCCTCGCACGCAGCACTCGCGCACCTTCCCCCGCACTGCGCGGCCCCAGCGCCGCGGGCCCTGCACCGCTCCCGCGCCGCGGCTCCGGCGGTGATAAAGTGCAGGTAATGAGGAGGGTGGAGGAGGCGCGGGCGGGAAAAGGCAGAAAGTCCTGTTAACTCCTTTGCGCTCAGGGACCGCCGCCCGGGCTGTCTCCACCGGCCCTGGCGCCCCGCACCGACCCGCACCCACGGCGAGAACACGTGCGAGTGTGGCCGGCACGCTCAGAGACCGCGGGTCCGAGCCGAGGCGACGGGGGTTCGGGTTCCTCCAGGTGCTCGATGGCCTCGGCTTCCTCCTGCAGACTGTCAAGACGGGGCTGGAGGAAGTCCCAAGCAGCCTGGTGTGACCCCCCCCAAGCACTGAGCCTGCCTGGGCTGGAGGTCTCCTCGCGTTCCCGCTTGCCCGAGTTACCCTGTGGTCCAGTGATTATTTATGGCTGAAGACCTTCTCTGTTCCTTTCCCAGTGGTTTTTTGACTCAAAGAGGTGTTTCATCCTCCAACGCCAGCCAGCATTGATGCTGGAGAAACCAAGCAGTTCATCCCAGGTGAATGACTTGCTTCCAGTCATTCAGGTAATCCCTGCAAGAGAACTCTCGATCACAGAAACCAATTCCCTTACTATTTGTAAAAGATTTGTCTAGAATTCAGTTCCATGAGTTATGGGGACTTTATTTAGTCTCTGGAGCCTGCCTTTTCTAACTGATGGTACAGAAATTGCTTCCTCTCTGCCAGACTCTATTCTCTCCTATTTAGATCACAGAACTGATGGTAATGTGAGTATCCCTTACATATATCTTCTGCCTCAAAGCTACAAATAAAGCTGACCTGCTCACCCAGGATGAGTTTACCAGTGCCTAAATGTCAGAGTAAACGATATCATGGTCAAGTCAATTTCACAGCCATGTCAGAGAGAGCTGTTGCCCTGTCCCAACCCAAGAGGTCCCACTTGGTTTCAGGACTGACCCTAGTACTCCTCCAGCCCCTGGCATAACCAGGACACTAACAGTGGGGGGGAAAGTAAAAAAAGGAATATATTTTTTTCATCACTGATGTGCTCCCTAAACCAGCTCCTCTGGGATCACAGGGTCACCCATAGTAGCAAGATGTGTCAGGGTGCCAAGACAGAGAAGAGTCTCTCCCAGCATCAGTGGCTCATTGGATTATCTGTCACCTGAACGCAGCAGCAGCCTGATCTGCAGCACTGATCTGACAGCAGGCTGCTGTGAGACAGTGATCCCACCTGCAACCCACGGAGGAGTTACTCTCTTTGCCACCCTTCTGTGGGATCTGGTAACCATCAGACTCTATTCAGCTGATCAATCTGGTGGAAAAATAGCACCTCAGAAAATAATGGATTTTCCGTTGGCCAGACAGCTGAATTGATCCACCTTGTGACCACACAGCTGCAGGATCGGGGAAGGCAGGTAAAGGCTGGAAGTGAGGTAACACAGAACTGTTCCTTTCAGTAGCAGTTGAATCATTTAACTGCATCCTGCGTCCATGATTTGATGAGCAGTGTGAATCAGGCCAGCCTGGGTACCCTTGAAAGGGACAGGGTTTGCTCTAGCCACATTCTGGCACCACTTCCTTTCTGCTGCTATTGCCCATTGCCTTAGCCAGATCTGAAAGGTTAAGTGTAAAAAAATAATCACCTATTTTAGCAGAGGGACACAGCCCATTGAATGATGCCTATTGCTGACAGAAAAGACAGAAAAGAGACAGAATAGTGACAAAAGTGTACTGCCGACCTCAAAAAGCCACAGAGATCTGGGAGTCCCAATTTGCAACATCAGCACCAACACTTTTGCAAGGACAAGGGTAATTATGACAATCCCGAACATTGTCGTGTCCAAAACATTTCTATTATTATACTTGATTTGTGCTTTCCAGCTGCCCTGCAATGTAGTTTTGACAGCTGTGTTGCCTGGCAGCCACTTTGTCACAGCTCAGGATGTAATTATGAAGAGAAGTGTATCTACACCCAAAAGAATAATGGATCCTTAGCCTATGGGCTTCACAAAAGGACCATGTTCTTTGTCTGAGTCTTTAGGCACTGCTACAATACAACCCACAGTAAGACAACTCAATAAAGTGGATCTTAATGTGACAGACTGGACTGTAACCAGAAGTAATTTGATTATGTTAAGAAGGGGTAAAATTATGCCACTGCTCAATTTTTTTTTGTTTTTTAACTAAGCAAGAGAAGTATAACATGTAAACAGTGTCAAAAGAGAAATAAATATGCCCTGCAGTGCGTTTAAAAATTGTCAGCTGCCAGACAACATAATATGGATATCAGTTGTCAAGAAAATTGAGTAGATAGGCCTCTCTAGTTCTTGTTTGGATCATTCCAGGTTTTGGGAGGATTGTGTTAGGAATTGTATAAAATTACATTTTGCATTGCTTTTTTTGTTACGTCACTGAAAGTTTAACATGGTGAATGAGTCGAGGTTTTGTCTGCACAGGAAAAGGATGGGGATAGAGAGCATAACTGGATCTGGTCAGGAGGTATTTGGCAAAACAGTTTCATTTGAAAAACCCAGAGCAGCTTGTTGCAGCTAAAATGTTGCGTTCAGAGCATCTTGCTTTCAGTGCACTGTCACTGAAGGCACAGCAGGGCTCTGAGGGACTGTGGTCCCGATTCTCAACAGCTTTGGCCTCCAGGTGACTGGATTTCCTGTCCCTTACAGACACCAGCAATAACCCTAAAGGAATATCAGCTTCTCTGACCATGCCCAGACATTGGAGATTTCCAATTCTCCAGATTAAACACTTAAAAATTGGCCCAATATAAAGTAAAATTAAGGACACGCTCTATCTGGTGCTTTCTAGCAAAAAAACCTAAACTTGAATATACCTTCCAGAGTGGAGTCTGGAAGGAGTAGGCTTTGTTCCCTTACTTGCAAGAGTCTTCATATAAATATAGAAACATCTATGTTTAAATAGATACAGGATGGAGTCTGGAGACCTAAACAACTCTACTGCACTTTGCAGATGTGGAGCCTGGGAGTGTCTGCTTTTTGAATGTGTTTGTTTTTCTTTCATGGTGTAGCACAATCAAAAGAAATGCAGTAAAAACAATGCAAGCTGTTTCATGCCTGTATGTGTTTCACATCAGTTTTTAAGTAGATCATTGCAAAAAGGAAGAATTACCTGGTATCAGACATTTCCTGACAAAGAATAATAAACTCTTCTTTTGGACTTACAGTATTAGGAGTTATTGACTCTGTTGGAGTAATTGATAGATGCTACTTTAAATTTCCCTGCATGAAGATGGGCAGTGCAGAAATAGAATTGCAGAGTATTGGAGCTATATGTCTTTGACAGGCAGCAGTCCTTTTTGAATATTTGCTCTCCCTGACCTGGCAGGAGGCATTTAAAAGAAAGCAAGTTTTTTTCCAAAACAACACCACCTACCACACAACCAGCCAAACACTACTTCCCCTTCCCCAGGCAGTCCTGCTGGAGTGGGGATGGGGGTGGACGCTTTCCTTTCAGAAACTGAGTTTTCTTCTCCCCATCTCTTCAAAAAGCAGGCAAGCAGGTTTTTCTTTGCAACACCTCTTTTCCCATTCAGGAGGAGGTGAGCTGTGTGCTACCCACCTCCCATACAACATCCAGATGAGCATAAAAGGAGGTCCCTTTTTTGTGGGATGCTCTCTTGACAGCTGTATCCTGCAAGTTTTAGTTTGCCAGATGTTACTCCAGTCCCAATGCACACGAATTGCAGATTGCCCCTGTCAGGTTCCAAGATCCTGCCAGCTCTCAGGCTCCTGACATGGAGAAGCCTGGCCTGGCAGATTTTTGGTTCTGGTTTTAAACACAGCATGTGCAATGACCCTGTAAAAGAGAAGGGCTGGGGAGGCTTTGCTCCTCTTCAGTGCCTCACAGCAGTCTCAGAACACATTTCCCAGTCCCAAGAAGGGAAGCGTGTGTGCCCCTCATCACTTCACCCACAGCACAAGGGCAGCAGGTGACCATTCAGCCACTCTGCTGTGAGCTGGAGATAACACTGCAAAACTCTAGGCACCCCTCACCTTTTTCTGCTTTGGCAATTCTTTATTGGTTCACTCAGCTTCAGAACAAAACCAACCTCTCCACACCTCAGTGCTCCTGGGGATCTGCTTTCTGGCTGAATAACTTGCTTGAAACTTTTGAGATTTAATCTCCCTTCCACCTGGTCAAAGAGTGGGACCTCAGCTGCATTTTAAATGTTGAATATCACCAATTTACTATGGATATAAATAGCACAAATTCATTATCAGATTGAGGGCGTGCATGTGGGTAGCGCATACTTTAAAAAAAATTATTTCGTTTCTCAAGTGATTTTTTTGTGAAACAGTAAAGTACTGTGTCATCATATAGATCAAATATTCAATTAATTAAGCTCAGAAGTACTGCTTGTAGAATTTCCAAAATGTGAAAGATCTGCAAAATGTAATGAATGCTCAGCAGCAGAAGGATACCAAAATGGGAACAGGGGATGAGGAAGCAGGAAAACAGTGCAAGGTGTGACTTGAAAGAAAGTAGAACAGGAAAGTAACTACAAAAAGAGATGGAAGAGGTTAAATATAAAGGAGATGTATGAGTAGTTCAAGCAGTTCCATGATTTGTGTGACTCATAGCTGGAAGATCTGAAGCTGCCTCTCTTAATTCAACCCCCAGTTTTCTCTTGACAGCCTGTGAACCCCCGAACGCCTTCAAGTTCAGCATCTGATCCTTTCTCCCTGCACCTCACTAAGAGCCGCCTGCCCCTCTGCTCCCAGCACCTCTTCCAGCCTTCAAACCTCTTAGAGCATCTTCAAATGGCTGCTCAGCCTGTCCTGCCCGTGAATCATCCCTGGAATTGGGACACGATCCCTGCTACTGTCTCTTCAGTGCTCAAAGATAAGAGAGCTCAGGAGCATCCTGAGCCACTGGGTTTGCTGCTGCTGTGGTTTGAACCCAAATTGTGAGAGGACAGGTGTGCAGGAGGGTGTTTGAAATCTTAAAAGGATCTCTTTGCATTTCCTTTAGCAATCTGGCCTTTTTTTAAGAATCAGTGAGCCATGATGACAAGGGCAAAACTAATGTGAATACAGCATTGTATTTGCATTGCTTGGTGCGTAGCAAACTTTTAGCTTTCATACAGACCCAAGGAAGAATGCTGTGGTAACTGTGATTTGCCAGAGCTAATGAACCTGACTCAACCCTTCATTTTGATTTGTCTTTTTAGCATACTTGGTAGCAGGGGACCTTATGACCCCTCAGGGAAATTAAAACTCTTAAAGTACATCTATCTGGCCTTTTCTGTCAAAGCAGTGCTGTCATCGAGCTATTGCTCCTTCTCTTACTGGCCAAAATTAAATTCCAAAGCCAGTAAGATCTTCAGTGGAGTTTGGTTGGTTTGGTTAGTTGGTTGGTTTTTAACTAAACATAGAAATCTCAAAATGACAAATCAGTGTCTTCAGGGAATTTTTCTGACAGCTCCAACTGAAATTCAAGTTCCTTTACCCCTCAGACACATAGGCATATACATGATTTTTTTTTTTTAATGTGAAATGTGAGAAGCTTTACGTACATTTACAGAACAGATTGTGTAGGAAATTTTAAAAGAGACAAATTGCAATTAGGTGCTAAATTCTCACAGGCAATGGAAGATTTCCCCTGTGTGATTAACAGTTAATATGCAAATGTATCTCTTCTTCTGTAGCTGTTAAATTCTCTGTTTATGTTTAAATTCGTGTTTTCCATTTTAATTCGTATTTTATGCTTCTTCTCCACATGTGTGTGAGGACACTTCAGCTTCATTTTGTAGAAACTGTGTTTAAGATACTGTGCTGCCTCTTTGAGCATCTGAGATCTCTCTGTCAGTCTTCAAACATTTAAGCTCATCAAGCACATTTGAGAGGCATTGGAATCCAAAAACTATTAAGTCCTTAAAAGAATTCTGAAACTAGGCAGCCAGTTAAGAGCTGTGCTTAATGCTTCACTGAGGTAAAAAGTGCAGCACTTCATATGAGACCTCAAAGTCCAGATAGGGTCTCAACATCAAGACACAAATCCATATAAAATCAGGTTTCATTGATCCCCTGCTCAGAGAGCCACAGAAAAATGAGAGAGACAGAGAGAGAGAGTTTTCTGTAGCGTATATCCCCAGAGTGTCAACTCAGCTTTCATATGAGGAAGCTACTGTAATGTAATAACTCTGATATAATTATATTATCATTTGCAAAAAGAGACGTTTGCATATATGTGTACACAGATATGAAAGGTCACCTTTTGTTTTAATTACAGTGTCTCGCTGCCTCCATGTGAACAGACCTTAGCCCCACATAATCTCTTTGATTAGGGAAAAATACAAAGCCAAATATTTTGAGTTTTCAGCATAAACCTGGATCTATATTGACAAACTTTTCCCAGGGATAGCAACATCAGTAAAATATTTTCATTCCAAGTTCCTGAGAGGTTGGAAAAAACAACAAAAGAATAGCATGAAATAGATTGCCAGAAATAATATTACCATTTTAAACATGAAACCATCTCACAACATCATGTGAGTATTGAAATGCTCTAAAACATTTTCTTTAATTTTATTTGTTTGTATTTGTTCTGGGTTTTGTTTTGTTTTAACTATGCCTGATTTTTCCCGCTGAATAAGAGGACTGCAGCTGTTGTACAGAAACAGGGAGACAGATGACTGGAAAAGAAAATCATGTTCAATTGGGTGTTCAGAAGACAGTCTGTGCTGTACAAGGGATGGAGTAGGTTTGCTCAGTGACCAGATAGATTTCTCTGGTATTGTTAAGAATAACATTAAAGGTACAGCACTAGCAGAGGTAATGAGGCTGTGGGACAAATCCAAGTGGCTTTGTCCTTTCCATTTGGGGGGTGGTAAAGGAGGGAAGGCTCACTCCAGCAGTTCTGCTGGCATGAGCAAAAGTCCAGGGAGAGATACTGCACTGGCAGGAAGACAGCGACCATGTGCCTAGAGTTTAGTGAATGGATCCACACGAGGGCATTTTCAACTCTGTATCCAGAGCTACAGCTTGATGAGCCCTCAAATCTCACTCCAACAGCACTCCTGGGATCCCTGACTATTCAGTTGTCCTGTGGGACATCTGTTCAAAGGGGCTGTGGGAAAACATGATCAAAGCAATCTTGTCATTCAAGGAAGTAGCAGACAGCAAGGGCACGCTTGGGGAAGGAGAGCTGGCTGGCCCAAACAGCTGAGATATCCAGCACATCTGCAGAAAAGGAGAAATTGTCCTGCCCATCACAATCTCCTCCCCTTTCAGACTCCTAAGTATTTACAAACACCTCTGGAGACTTCTGAAAGGCAACAGTAGTCAGGGAGTTAAAGAAATTAGGATAGCAAACCAGTTTGTGCTAAGACGTCAGCATAGATCCAGTTGAGACCCCCCAAGGAAGACTGTGGATTTTGCCTCGTGGAGAGGTGGGTTTTACTGGAACCTCAGCTACAGAGGTGTACTTCAGCATGTGAGCAGTACTGGCTCTGAGGTCTGCATGCATTTATCAGTCTGAAATGTGTTTAGATTACCTGGAGCAGCCAGAACACTAAAACAAAACTCCAGTCCAGTCTCCCAACAAGCTGCATCAGCAGCCATGTAAAACTTGCTGGAAGAGACTCACAGTAAGCACGAGGTATTTTACATGCAAAAGACATGAGAAAGATCTTTCTTTCCCACAAGAAAAAGCTGTTCCCTCTCACTGAAGCCCTAGAAAAATGTCTTATTGTACTTGGCCTGCAAGACATTTACTGTATTTTCTGAAGATTGGATATACTACCATTAGTAAACATTGTTATATCTGTAACTGTAATGAAATAAAATTATACATTCATCTAAAGATAAGCTATTTCTAACAAAATACTAAACCAAATTAATTAATAAGTTGCTACTGAACATAGTAATTTACAGGCAAGCAATTCATAAACTATCTAACGATGTATTAGGCAAACAACAGCGTTTATCAAAGGAAATTTGAGACATTTTGCCAACTAGAGGACTTGGCTAAACAAATACATTTGTAGCTGGAACTAATTATTGAATCAGAGCTTAAAAAATGCTGCTATGGCAGCCTGCCTGGACTGTTGTGGTTAGACAATAGCAATTCTTCCCTTTTCTTCCAGTGTTTTCATTCATTTACGGCACAGTTTTTGAAGAACAGAGCTTGGAAGCCAGTCCAGCATCCCACATTACAATTAACAGTCAAACCTATAGGATAATAATTAGGATGTACGTTATTGCCCCAGCCTTATATATGACTGACTCAACAGAGTCAGAGGTTCACAGCTAGATACTTACTTCTAAACATTGTCCTCAGCAACAATTCTAAAATGAAAGCCTAACAGACACTTCAGAGAAAAATAGTGAATTTCTCTCTCCCAATTCTTGCCAAACTGTATTTGTCTCAGGGAGACAGATCTGTAGTTTAATTAAGAGCTAGGTATCTTTCTGGTAATAATAAACTGATGGGCTGGTAAACTGCTTTTACTGGTGTGTGGTGACTCAATCTCTAATACTGTTTGGTTCTTCTGACTTGTTAGACGTTGTGAATCACCTGTTGTGAATCTTTCAAAGGTTAAAGTGTCTCACTTCCTACAGGTTTTCAACAAGCTAATAAAAGGCACCTGGGAAAAGAGGAATATAGGTGGCTGGAGAAGGCTGATGAAAATAGGATGAAACTTAGTGAGTCCCCCTGAAGCTTGTATTAGGCTTGTATTACAAGCCAAGAACATCTTCCTATCAGCTTTCGCTGAAGCTGACAGTCAGTAAGAACTGATTATTAATTTAGTAATTCATGAAAAATTTTATCTTGGCAAGTGAGAATGCTGTCTGAATGGGAAGTTATTTAAACTAATTGGGTCATGTAAAACTAGACAGTTTGTCTGTGAGCCCCACGAACAAAGCTGAGCCAGCTTGGGGAATGGCTGAAAACTTACTCTGTTTTAGAACTCTGAAGCGCATTGGATCTCATTAACAACCAAATAAATGCATTTCAAAATGGAGAACAATGGAATGGAATCAGTTCCTCACTCTGATTCTTCACCTTTGGGTTCTAGCCATCTGTAGTGTTACTACACAAGAACCACTAAACTAGGCCCCCTTTCATGTCAGTGGAGAGAGAAGACTTTGTAGGTTTGAATTCAGCCACTGTGTTTTGAATAAGGCAGGTCTTAAAATTGACATTTTTAACTCCACTGACTATAAAGTGAATTAAGGCAAGCAGCTCAAACCTAGGAAGCTGCACTGCAGGCTCTTAAATTTTGCACTGAGTTTTCATTCACATTTCTGTAAAATGGGCAAAAAAATATAAGCCATGAGAGAACATTTACATTATCCTTCATCCAAAGATAACTAAGCTCTCAGGTAAATGTCTAACATACATGCCCTACATATTCATTGTCTTGGATATCAACTACATGCCTTCATTAAATAAACAGGGTTTATCTTTGGTTACATCACAAGAAAAACTATAAATTGATTTAAAACTCTTTGTTAGGATCTCCAAGACAGACTCCGTGTCTGAAACCTTTGTCCTACCCAAGGTATAGAGGAAACAGTAACTGTAAGGTAAGACATATACAAACAGACCATTTGTTGTTTAACCAGTTCTCTGGAGGCTGTGTTGCTACGGGTGAATACACAGACTTAGTCTGAGTTCACCATTCAGCCTCACTGTGCTTTCCAGTAAGTAGACACAACAGAAGAGAGGAGCACTAAAGGAATAGGGAGTAAAATCACATGTTTGCATTCTGCCACGGACTCTAGCATTCACAGAAGAGCTCACTGGTATGTTGAAGGTAGTGAAATAAATCAGTGTTCAGTTTCAAAACACTGTGGTGAGACTACCGGACTAAAACTGCCAAATTCTTCCCTTTTTCTTCTTCTTCATCGTTTCATTAGGACACCAGCCATAAGTCCAGAGCCTCTGGCTTGGCCACAAAGACGTCAACAACTACCAGGGTCTGCTAAAATGCAAATGTCTTCTTCCCCAGAGGAAAACACAAGGGACCTGTGGGGCATTAGCTCTGACAGCACTGACAATCAGCACGCTGGCTACCATATGGCTCTGTCTTCCTACCTTGTGCCTATGCCTCCCTTGGTTTCTGCCACTGTACAAGTTCCCCTGCCAGAGGCATGAAACCAAAATACCAGCTGGCAGAAAATAAAAGCTGATATTGTCCCACACTCCCATAAAACCTTCCTGCCCACATCCCTCCACTGATACTGCCAAATCTCACCCCAAGCCTTCCTATAATTCACAGATGATTTAATCTGTTCTGAACAGATAGATCTTGTGATGAAAAGAGTGTCAGAAATGCAAAGTAGCATAAAAGGACACCACTACACCCAGCATCCCATCAAGGCTTCCAGGGCCCATAACTTTCGGCCTGCACAAAGTTTCACACACTGAGGAGAGGGCATGAACCGAGAACTGGACTACAACAGTTACTTTTCCTCCATCAGGGTAAGCTGGTGCCACTTGACAGAAATAGCTGACATGAAACTCACAGAAAGAAGAAGGCTCTCTTCAAAGTCATTATTTGGCATGCAAAGTGTCCTGGGTAACAATCTGCTATTGGCTATGGTTAACTCTTCTCCATTCTTCCTAAACAATAACCCAGGATTAAGTGTAGCCTTGTATACATGAAGCTGGATGGGTATTTTCAGATCCAGGGCTTGGATGAGAAACCATTTCAGTGGAAGCAAAACCTCACCTAGCCAGTGGCTACACAGTAAACATCCTTTCTCACACTCCTGGGGCTACCTAAAGCATTTGATGCTGTCTAAGAGGCACAGTTCCTTTTCCTGACATAAAAAGGCAAAGGTGCAGGGTAAACAATCTGAAATGGTCTGAGCTTTCTCTCCAGCAGGGCACTCAAAAAATAATGAGAGAAAACTGCAGCTTTATCAGAAGCTATCACACAGCTCTTTTTCAGTGTTTACAAGCAATCGCTACGCACAGTAGTTGGAAAACCAAGACTTATGTTCCCAGTTGTTACTTAGAAAGTCATTTTTATCACCTTTCCAGACATTGCATAGCATCATCTAGCAGTCATTCCTGGCTGGCTAGGAAACTTGTCTCTAGTAGATTATAATCTCATTTTCATAAGTCATGCTTTGATCATCCATCAAGTGACTATAGCATCCAGTGTATATTCACAGGAAACTGCAATTACTGTAAAACACTGCCAGGCACCTTCTTGGAAAAGCAGGCTCTCACAGGCATGCCACATTTTGCTACCAAAAGAAGCCATCCTGGTGTACACAATTCTTCCCTCAGGAGGAATGCACAGTAAAGCACACCATGGACCTGAGTCGATTTACGCAGCACAGTGCCAGAATGTGCCCTATAAGAATCCCACATAAGTGGGAGAAACGTATGTTTATGAACACTTATGCTCTGCAAGTGATGACAAATCGAAATTATTTTTGAAATTGATTTCGAAGCTTAATTATGCTCACAGTTGAAACTTTGCTGATATTTATAACAGACACTTTAGTCATCTGATTAAAATGTGATTCAGAACTCATGAGCCTAAGAGCCCAGCTACCATGTATGTCCAAAGGGAAAGACATGGATACTAGCACATGGCTCAGGGCACCTAAATAGTTGTGTAGAATCAGACAGTGTAAATATCTGCCTTTGCTTCATTAGCTTACGATGACCTAAAGCCGTGTTCCAGTTCAGGTTGGTCACCTCAGCTTAATTATTTTGGATATAGCAAAGAGGTTGAAGCAGAGCAAAGCTGTTGTGGACGTAGTGAGAATCACACTACTGCCACATGAAATCAGTAGCACAACTGGAACTCCAGCCCACATTTCTGCTCCTTGCTGGCTTGGCATGGGCTTAAGTGTGTACTTATACCCTGCTCAATGGGGCCTGCAAAAACAGATTTCAGCTGTTACAACAATGCTTTTGTCTCTGGCACACATCCATGCGAGGGACTCCAGCTTCTCCAATTTCCTGAGCATTGCTAGTTTCCTGGAAAATCTGGAAGCATCACAACATTCTTCTCCATTTCTCTGCCAACCTGTGCTGCAGAGCAAAGGGTTCAAGTGGTTCATTCACTTTCATCAGAGTTTATTTTTTTATTTCTGAAAAATGTAAAGAAATATCTAGGAATTCCAGATAACAACATTTGATTTCTTGTCTACTGTCCCATGGCAAAACTTAACATTGCAAAAGATTGCCTCACATTCACACTGACTTCAGTGGCTATTTCTTCAGCCATTTGATTCATTTTGCGTTTTTCTTAATAGCTGTTTTCCAGCACACCCAGTGGAGTACGACTTTGGGGCAGGTGTAGGGGCTGCTCTTCAGAATGCAATGCTGCTCTCATGGCAGCACAACACTGGCTGGTACTGATGTAGTTGGGGGCATCTGGAGGTGTTCAGAAGCCACTGAGATTTCCACACTGCTGGCAGTGGCTGTGCCCCCTTATCTCTCACCCTCATCATTCTCCTGTTTTACCCTAGCATAAGGCTCAGGGGAAGAAACAACTGACTAAACAGAATTATCTCAGGAGGAGAGCAGCCCTGAAGGTCAGCACAGGTTGGCAGCTTGCTTTTCTCTGTATCAACATCACAACTGTTTCAGTTTCACATCTCCCTGGCAAAATCAGGAGCAGAACAATGTGAGGCTGCCTCAGCTTTCTGAATGCTTGAGCATGTGTTCTCCTTCTGCTCCCAGGTGGCTTTAAAGCACAATCACTGTCTTTTGTTGACGACGTTTTGCTTTCTGAAAGATTGAATTCTACATCCTGGCTTTCAAAAACCCGGTTCACAGTGTTCTGTCTTTGCCTGCTCTAGTGCATATAGAAGCAGTAGCAAAATGCCAGCAGGGGAGTCAGTGTAGGGTGACTGCTGCAGTTTTGACACTCAGCCATGCAGCAGGCTTTGGTCCATACAGGAAATAGTTTTCTGACTCCTCCACACACACTTTTCTGTTGGAAATTCTTTGCAGGTTTTTGTTTCCCCTCACCTGAAGCTTTACAAATGAATCACCAACACAAATTGGGATCTCCTTATGAATCTTTTAAGCAGCCCAGATATAAAATATTTCATTTTCAAGAGAAGATGAGGGGAGAAGAGTTAAAATCTAAACCCCCATTGATCAGCTTTGAAAAGCATGTCATGTTAAATTGTCACGCTACAATGTCACCTTATCTTTGCTCCTGAGGCTCTCACTTCTGAGAAAAATACGTAATGGACACAATGATAATGCACAGATATATTCACACAACATATGCATCTTGAGGGTGAGAAATGTTATTTACTCTTACTTCCTTTTTTTTTAGCATGTCCCTCTAACTCCCTATGTTTAAAGTCTGCACCACATCTTAGGACTGACTTAACTGTGACCTTGGTGTAGCTTGGAAACTCCCACTATTACCTGCCAGGCAAGAAAGAGCCAGAAGAACCTTCCATTATCAGTTTAAAGTACAGAAAAAAACCAGGGATCATGAAGTGTCCACCAAATGCTGCTTTGAGCAATGAGGCATGAGGTGTTTCTACCATTTTGGGCTGGTCAAGATAGTGAAATCTCACCACATCATGCATGGTGAATCTTGGAAGTATATGGTCCACCACAACTCTCAGCAGTTTTAGAAAATAAGGAAGCTACCCTAAAACGAGAACTGATATTTCAAAAGATCCCGTGAGACACTCTTTTGTAAATTTGGGGTTCAGTATGAAAATATTTTGACTACACAGCCTGATTAGCAAGTAGATATGTAACATAAAATGATAAAATAATGCTGCTACTGTTCCTTGTAGCCTTTAATAAAATCCAAAACAATGAGTGCTTGCTTATATAGTGAAGCAGGTTATTTGATACTACTGAAAAATCTACCTAATACCAATAAACCAAGCAAAGTCAGGTATTTCTTTTCAAGCTGCTCAAGTTCTATCAAAATTCAAAGGCTCCTGTGAAAATTTTTTATTTGAAAAAAGGATGCACTGCTGCAGGGGAAATATCTCCTTCCTTAGTCAAAGAGTGAGACTACACAGAGTAGCAGAAGCGCTTATAGTGTCTTCTAGCTACAAATATTTCTGTGTATATACAGGTCTTATTCCTGTACAAATCCATATTTTGCTGGTCTTGGCTTCAGTCCCTTCACTTTCAACCTTAGTCTTTTCCGCACTCTCCTTTCTCAAAGATTTCTGGAAACCCAAAGGAGATTTAAACAAGAAAAACGATCTCCTGTTAGTCTTTGGAGCCACTGTCAGCTAAGTGAGGCTGCGAGAACTGAGCCTGGAGGAGAGGTGGCTTCACAGCAAACCTCACAGCAGCCTGACAGGGCCTTCGGAGGACTACAGCAAAGATGGGTCCTTTCAGAGGTGCACAGCAAAGGGATGAGAGGCAGCAGACACAGAGTTCAGCAAGGGAATTTCTGCTTGGTTGGATGGATGGAAAACAATTCCACTGTGAGCACAGTTAAGCAATGAAAAAAATCTAGTTTCCATAGAGATACTCAAATTTAACTAAAGGCTCTGAGTAAGTTGTGACTTTGAATCTGGCCACGTTCTGAGCGGGGGCTAGGACCAGAAGTCCTTTTCAACCTAATTTGATTTATGATTCCGTGGCTCTCTTAGTTTGTAAAATAAAATTAATTTCTACTTTTGAATGTTTTACATGAACTTGTAAAGAAAGGAAAGCGAATGCCTTAAAATGTAACCTTTTAATTAATACACTCAGGTAAAATGAAATTATTTATGATTTAATGTAGAAGTACTACACAAGACATTTAATCATGCAAATGACAACTACTGCTTCCCTTCTCTACAGGTTCATAAGCTGCACTCATCAACATAATAGCTGATCAAGTTCTCCTAGTGCTCTGTGCAGCGTAACTAACATCTGGCGTGTAGTTTGCTTCGTGGTTACTGGCATTCTCTTCTATCTGTTTAGATCTTGACTTCTTTTGTTAGGGACATTCACATAAACAGGATGTTTCTCTTTCTGCCTGTGCTGATATCATATTGATGCGAGTTCTCCTGCAATAGCCATTTTTGGCAAGGTAACATTAAAGGCTGTGATTACCAGCAAACAAAATCAAACCTGCATTCAAAATGACAAAATAAAATGGAATCTTGTCCAGATCCTGTTAGAAAAACTGCTCTCCGTCTCCACTTTATCTGATAGCAGCAAATGTAATTTGCACAGCTGTTCTTCAGGGACTTACACAAAGGCTTCAGGCTCTGGGAAGACCCAACCTTTGTTTCTTTCTGGGCTGATTCTATCTCATTTTTATAAGGTCATAAATCAAGGGAAGAGAAAGAGAAAATATATTTGGGCTTTTGAATGCAAAATGAATAGAAAAAAAGCTGTAATTTAAAGCACAGTCCTCCCCCCTCCCCTTTTTCTTCCCAAGTACAAGCTCCCTGCTGTACAAATCAAAAGTAGACACCGAGACTGTGCCTAAATCTTTTATGAAATAGGCCCTTCACTTGCACTTCAATGGAGCTTGCTGTGCATTAAAATTTCTTTTAATGCCAGAAGGAAATAATTCTGCAGCTAAGGCACACTGCTTCCTACTGCACCTGGTATTTGGGCTGGATATGGGGTAGATTAACGATAAAAGGGAAAGAAAATTGATTTTGGTGCCTTTTTGCTGTCTGGTCATGGACCACTAGACCTGAGGGTCACTACAGTCCTGTGAGGGTAGAAAACATGTTGGTTTTGAGAGCTGAGAACTCCTGTACATAATCCCTACATGCCCACACTGTGTTCCCTGACCTGCAACGTCCCCCAGCCCGCAGCAGGCGTGTGGTAGCATGGGGAGAGTTAAGCAATCCAAACCTCAAGCCAAGGTGGGAAGTAAGCCAGCAGGGGTGGCCAAGATCAACATTTCTGGGTTGCCCAGGGAGTCAGATGCATGCCAGCATTCTCCCACAGGCAGCAGATGAAATTCCCCATGGGAAGGTAGGTTCTTCTCAGATGAATGCTTCCTGGTGGTCCCTTTGCTGTCCGCTGTACTCCTCTCCTGGATTGAGGACAGAGGGATTTTGAGATGAGATGGGCATGCACCAGTGTGCCCAGCCATGGAGAACTGGAATCTCTGATGCCAGGCATGTTCCTTTCTTACTCAGTTCTCCTGCTTCTCTTCAGTCACTCTGTTGCCTGCACAAAAGTTCCCCTCAGTAATCACAAGGTAGAGGATGTATGAATCCTATCTGGTTTTCCCCAAATCCTCCCTATTGCACAATATCCTCTACAACCTCGGAGGCATCTCTGCAGTTCCTTCACACTTGTGAAGGCATCTGAGGGTTGAAATAATGTCTTCATTCTTGTGTTGTTGACATTCATAGAGCCCAGGCAAGACGGACTCAGATCATGCAGCCTACAAGGGTGCAAGCTCACAGACATATCAGCACCAGCCTTCAAAGAAACCCCCTCAAGCCCAAAAACAACAAAATGGGTCTTCAAAGGATGACTCTACCCCTCCACAGCATAAAGTCCCACGCTTGCTGCAAAAAATAGTAACAGAAAAATCTGCCCTAACAAGATTCAAGGAAGACACTGAAGTAGACTCAGATGAATTCCCCAGGAAGAGCAGATTCCTTCAGCATGGAAGGATTATACTTTTTTTCTAAATGGTAGGTATGTTCAATAACACAAAAGCTGCAGTATCATCATCCAAATACTTGTTTTTGTCTCTCTGCAGGCAAGTCTGGCTCTGTTCAGTCACATCCTGCTTTACTATATGCTTCCAGTGTGGAATCCTTGCCCACATGTTTTTGAGCTACCCCTGTTACCTCTAATGCACCCTTCCTTGTATTGTTTATACCTAAACTTCACTTATAGACTGATGTGTAGAGCAGGGAAAAGCCCTCATTTCCTTATCCTTTAACCAAGCAATATGCTTTAGTGTCTGTTTTAGTTCTATTTTTACCTGGCATCAGATATGAGATAGAACGTGTGCTTAGAATAATTTTTCATCATTGAAGCTGCCAGTGAGTTTATTAAAACAGAAAAGATAATACTCTGTATTCTTTAATGTATGCTGTTTTCACCAGGTCCTTTTGTGTGAACCAGAAGCAATTGAATCTAAACAGCTCTTTAAAGACAAATTTAAGGAAAAAATGCACTAGAAGTTGGGGTGGTGGATTTTGTCGTTGTGGTTGTTGTTTGGGGTTTGGTTTTTTTTGAGAACTAGATGCTCAGCTATGTTAAAAATATGTCCAACATAATGTTACAGCATGCCCACATTTCTTCCTGGACTGTTTTTGTACATTCTGCATCATATTTTGTTTCAGCTTGTTTTCCTATGCTCAGAAGCAATTGGTAGCATGTATTCAAAAACAGGTTGTTTTTGTGAAGACTTGTACTGAAGCACAGAGTTAAGATCAAAGGCCATTCACACTTTTAAGGTGTCATTGATAATTTTAGCCTAAGATTGCAATGAGAGAAAAGATGTTTTCTCTCTTTTTCTCAGTGTTTATTTGGACTATTAGAATAATACATGAGAAAAGCTGTAAGAAATGGCACTGAACATCTTGAATTGCAATTTGATCTTGTCTATACACTTTGTGCCCAGCCACTGGATTCTCTGAGAATTAAAAACAAATAACTGCCACATGAGGCTAGGACGCTACGTGCCATAGCTGCTCCCTTTAGTCACCCCTCCATTCTCATCTTCTAATGCTAATTAACCCCAAACTCTGACTGCACAGCTGAGTAATGACCACCATATATACAGGCAGATAGATGTGTGTCTTGATTTCCATATCTACCAGAGTAAGGACTCACTATCTGGAATGGCCTTTCCCATAGTCTTGTTCAGTAAAATATCTTTAGTTCTGTTCCAGATTCAAAAGACAGCAAAAAGGTGTCTTTCATCCAGTGACTGACAGACAGCCATTACCTAGTATTTTATTTTTTTGAGAATAGTTTATCAATTCTGCACCAATACCACTGTCTCTTTGACACTAGCTGACTTCAGTTTGCGCGGTGGGCTTTTTTTGTTAATTTTTTTTTTTCTTCTCAGAAATTACATTCTATTGTCTCTGCAATCATTGTCTATTCTCATTTTCACACAATTACTGCTTTATCAAGCAAAGTATTTAGCAAGTTCCTCCCAAAACCTTTAAACTGAGTGCTTTTCAAGAGTAACAGAATAATTTCTCTCCCATCCCCAGAATGTTAATTAGCAGGCAGTTTTTCTCTTTTTTTTTTCAGTCTTCTCTCCTCAGATCTGTATGTGATAGTTAAGACACCATACTGATGTGGGTGGCAGAAGAACCAGAATAGAATAAAGAAATATTAAACCAGCACAGTGCCTGTCATAGTGAAGGGACACATGAGAAAATGTTATGGTGGGAAAGTCTTGTGAAAAAGGAAGCCAAGAAATGAAAGACAATTTTTATAGTTTACTTTGGACTGCCTTACAAATATCTGCTCCTGTGTTTATACTCCGCAGACCCAACTGCATAATTTCTCATGGCGCAGGATAACATTAGAAGGCAACGACAGCAGAACGAAGCCAATACTGATGCTGTGTCAAGTCAACCATGGGACAAGGTTCACACATTCAAAATTATTGCTTCATTACGCATAGGCAACTGAGTACTGCAGCACTGGCACTCACAGACTTGTGCTGATGCTCCAATTGGCTGCTCTGCTTTAATTATAGGCAGACGCGGCAGGAACGCGCATGGAAATGAAGACTTTGCTGCAGAGGAGCCTGGAGAGTGAGTGTTCCAGCAGCAATCACCAGCAAGGGGCAGCCACCACCAGAAAGATCCCACCTTTCCAAAGACACTGCAGCCAAGAAGCCAGCAGGATAGCTGGCAATGAGAAGAGAAACACAGGCACAAACCTCCACAGCACTCATTCCTAGTGGACAGTCAAGCATCGCTCTGGGAGGAAGGTGTTGGAGAGGGAGATGAGCTCAAACCTGAAGCTCCAGAGCCAAACCCCTATGTTGGTGTCACCACTTGGTGTGTGCTGCCATGTACTGGCTTGCACAGCAGCCTCCTCCCTGCCTGTGCATGGCTTTTACCATCTCCCTCCTCAGACCAAAGAGCCACCATGGCATTTAGTGTTTACTGCAGCTTCTGGCAAACTGAAACCTGGCAAAACTGAGCACAAGCCCTCTGGAAAAGTAGAGCTTCACCCAGTGAGAATATTTTCTGGCCGCCTCTGGGGTATCCTCCAGACTCTGCTGGAGGGACAGGGAGATCCACAGCATCGCAGAGCAGTTTGTCACATCAGGGTAAGTTCAGGTAATGCCTAAAAGAACTCTATGAACACATTCACAGAGTAATCTGTGAATGTATTTTATAGAGGTATACTGCAATATACATGTGCACCACATACAGCGAACCATGTGATGGGATTTCTTTGACAGATGTACAGCACTTATATAAAAAACAGCTCCTTCCAGCATGGGGTAGAGGGTTCAGACAAAAATCCTGTCTCACCTCAGACATGTGACTTACTGTCAATCTTGAGCAGGGATTGTTATCCCCAGTGCTGTGTTTCTAAAACAATTTTTCAAGAACACAGTCATCACACTGCCAAGGCTCACAGCTTGTACAATCACAGAACCACTGAGGCTGGAAGGGATCTTGGGAGCCACCCAAGCAGCCTCCTCTAAGGTTACTTATTGCCTCTTCAAATGATATCTTTCCAGTTTTTCTCTTTTCTTTTAAATACTTAAAAAGACTTTCATTCTAGGCAAGAAGAAATACTTTTCTTCCCCTGATTTGTTGAGATGGTTTCAATAGATTTGACAAGTGTCAACCAGACAGGAGGAAATTCCAGCAGCAGTTACATAAATCCCTGAAAACAGGCATGTTCAGAGAGGGAATTCTGATGCTGAGCCATGGCTGTGTTAGCACAGGTATTGGTAGACTTAAAAGAGATAGCACTACATTAGTAACCCTCATCTGAATTACCCCAGGTCAGTTCTAGTTGGATGAGATGTACATTTAAATATCTTCACATCAAAGAAAAGGGAGAAATCATTGCACCTACATCCTCCACTCTAATTTTGAAACCAATTCATCCATTGGGGTTGTCTCTAATCAAAATGCTGCCTCTGAAAAAGTCTGCACTAGGTACATTACGTCAGGAAGAGCAATCCCTTCCTCCTGTTGTGCAGCAACAGATCATTCAAGACAGGAGCCCGGGCTGTGCTGAAGGCAGATAAAATTACAGTCAGGTCCCAAAATAAATGTCAAAAGCAAGCTCCTCTTCTCTCCACATCATGGGAACCATTCCACTGTTGTCACACTTGTTAGACAGCTCTTTCCCCACCTTCCCAGGCCTAAGAAGGAGACCTTGCCTTCAGAACCCTCAGTCCTGTCCACACATTTCCTGGTCCCTCAAACAAGCTGCATTTGTCTCAAGAATTTAAAGAATTTAGCCATTGGGAGGCAGGAGAGGGGCTTTGCAACATGGTGTCGTTAATTTGTATCTAAGTGTAGGACAAAACTGGTGTATGACTGCTTCTTTTCTTCCAGACACGCATGCTGAGGAGAAACTCAGCTCTACGTGAGTAAGCAGATTTTACACCATCAGCATATGAGCACAGAGCTGGTGCAGCAGGGATTCCCACGTTCAGCAGATGGCAGAAAAGCCCCATGCACTGACCCACAGTGGCAGTAAACAGAGAAGCTCTGCTCCTTCATCGCTCACAACGTGCATTGCACTGCCCTCAGACCTCACAAAACCTTCCCGTCTGCCCACCAGAGTACTGCAGCAGGGCTCCAGCCATGCCTCCCCCACAGTCTGCAGCCTTTCCCTGGGAAATGGGCACACTAAGGTCTCCAGAGGTGCTTGGCAGCACCCAGAGGCTCAGTAGGGCTGAGCACCTCCAGGGTGAAGCACCACGGGGGTGGCTGAAACCTGGACCTTCCACTGCGGCCTCCTGAGTTAGAACACCGTGCCCACAGTCCTCCAGCTGGCAAAAAATAGGTGTGGATATGGTTGGCCTGAGAGCAGAACTCGCAAGGGATGTTTCTGCTTTGCATGACCCCCAGGCCTTTGTCTAGCTCTGCTTGGTCTGAGGACAGAGCTGGGAGCAAGTTCTGGATTCCTGGTCTCAAGGACACAGCCCCTTCAGATGGTGCAAACTCAACTTCAGCAGCAGTTTGCTGCCAGGGGAACTGTCCATTTCCTAATGTGTTGCAAAAAAACCCAAAATCTTTCTCTTCCCCTGTGTTTTCCAGTGTGTTTAGAGAGTGTCAATCCTGAGGCTAGCAGTCTCCAGGCTTCTCCCAGCTCTCTCCAAAGTGCCAGTAACGAAGCAATCAGGACAGTTCAGCAATCAGTGTCTTGATATAATCCTTCCTCTCTGTCAGTCAGTAGGAAATAAATTACTCACTGGAGCCTGCTACAAAGATACCACCCAGGCACAGATAAAATCCCTAAAAAGGGATGTGAAAGACAAAGACTAATCAAGGATTTTGCAGCTGTCAGAGGAAGGTATTTTCGATGGCGAAGAAAATACCTCATTTTCCTGAGTATCTCCCATGTGATTTTACGTTCATGCAAATTGTAAGCACAGAGACTGGAGCCCAAGAGATCTCTAGAGGTTCTGTGAATTTTCAACATCATTAAGCCCAAGATTAAATTAAATTGGAAGCAAAATATAAGCTTTCTGATGTCCAATATATCTACCCTTACCCAACAGTTACATGAGGTGAAGGAGAGGTAAAAGTGGCAAGGAGAAAGGCCATAAAAAATATTCAACTTTTGACACAATCTAAATGGCAAAGCTGGAATGAAAATCAAAAAACTGAAACAGTAGTCACAGAAGCCCTTCTTGACAGAGATAGGTTTAGCTTAGAAAAGGATTCTTATGCTCCAAATATTTGTGCAAGTACTTGGCTGAAGAATGAGCACATTTGTAACACTACTTCTAACTTCACCACTTCTTAGAAGAGGATGAAGCCCCAACTGATGCTGGACCTAACCACTCAGAGTGTCCAGATCAGTGTCTGGGAAAATACAAATCTTTTTGTTGTGATATCTGGGGACAAACTTTACTGATTTCTTTCTATTCAAGACACCTATTTGACATGTGCATATTCCCATATGAACTCTGGTTTAGTAGTTTAAGAAATCTATCAGTAAAGTGCTCTGTTCAAAGCCAGCTGCCTATTGCTGAATATTTCAGTAATATGCATTGATTTCAAAAAGGTAATAAATGTATTTTTACTCCAGCATTTAGCTGCTAAACTCTGCACTTTATCTCATCACTCTAAAAAAGCCGATGAGACTGACAGCTCATTTTTTTCATCTTCTTCATGGTGACAGAATTAGAATTCATCACCTTGAGAAGACACAGGGATATTCAAGTTGTGGGAACTTTATGTTTAAGGTTATAATTTTCCTTTGAAGCACCATATCCAAAGACTTCAAAAAGAATTTTCTTCTGCATTAAGGAAGGGATGAAGGAAAAGTGGGAAAAAAAACCAGCTGTAACCTTGCAAGACGTGTTGGTTGATCTCACAGTATAAAGAATACCTTGGAAGCTGTACCTGAATTTATCTTAGTGTTTACTGGAGCCAAACTCTGCGCAACCAAAGATTTAGTAACTGCATTTGCAAATGACTGCTGAGTCTTGCAATACAGATCGTATTTCTTCATCATACTTTTGCTGTCATACCTTTTCTTCGCTTCATGTATTAAAGGAAAACCAATCGAGATAATATAAAAGTAGTTGATAAATCTTCCTGTTCCCTGAGGCCTCTGCTCCTATTCCCATCACAGGACTAATGCACAAGCAGGACAGACCAAAACAAGCCTCCATTAGCTAAGCTAATTAGTTCAGACAGAGGACCCAAACCTTGCTCACTACTGTAGGAGAGAAAAAAAAAGTAGTTTCAGTTCCCACTCTTTGTTTCGCAGTGAAAACTGAACTCTTCTCCAGGTATGTACACACCTGAGAGTTGCCAACATTCTCATGTGCTGGGAGGTTAACACAATCAAGGAACCAGGGGTGTACATGGGTACAAAGGAGTCAGCAAATGTCCAAAGGGAGGCAATCCTTCACAACCAAAGCACATGTGCATCTGTGTAGCTCACCTATCAGTTGTTTTAATTTATTTGGAAGCAGAAAACATTATTCTGATACTATTTTTGCTCCCCCCAAAAAAGCTCTTTTTTTGCCTACAACAAAAGAAATTGGAATTTCTTGAAGGTTGAACTCTATAAGGACAGCTTTCATTCATTATTTAATCAGTTAAAAAAAAAGCACAGAACACCTGGATACTTTGGGAGTTGTCTTGTCTCCACTAATGTCTGTGTGATACAAACTGTTTGATACCAGCCCTTCCCCAAGTTAGTGTTCACCTTCCAATGGAATACAGCAGGACAGAGTCTTGGTCAAGAGTCAGTCACCTGAACACACACCAAAGAGACTTCCAGAATGATGATGATGATTCATCAGTGAAGGAAAATTAGGGTGTGCTTGCCCAGAACAAATATGAAGGCAGCCTGGATGAAGAGGTAGGACCCATTGCAATTTATTTATTTATTTGTTTTTATGTATGGCTAAGATTTGGAGCTGATGGATTTCATGTCCAACAAAGACCACAAAAATGAAGTGAAGTGTCTAGAGCACAGATCTCATGAGGAAAAAACTGATGGAGCTGGGATTGTTTAGCTTGGAGCAAAGGTGGCTCAGGGAGACCTCAGGGAGGCTTCTCTATCCTAAAGTAGGCTGGGGTGGTGGGGGGGGGGTGGTTGGACTTTTCCCAGGCAATAAGTAACAGGAAAAGAGTAAATCACCTCAAGTTTTGCCGCAGAAGGTTTGTATTAATAATCAGGAAAACTTCCCTTCATGGAAGGTGTTGTCAAGCATAGGAACAGCCTGCACAGGGGAGGTGATGGAGTCCCCATTCCCTGGGGGTATTTAAGAGATGTGCAGATGTGGCACTTAGTGACATGGGTTAGTGCTGGACTTGGCTGTGTTGAGTGAACAGCTGGAGCCAATGATATTTGAGTTTTTTTCCAACCTAAACTATTCTTTGATTCTATATCCAAAATTGCTGCTGAAGGAGACACTCTGAGCCTTGCTGGGGCAGAACACCAGCAGGTGCAACTTCTGTCACGTACGAGAAAAGGCAGCAAAGGTGTCCAGTGCCAGGCTGTGAAAGAGTGGGGCTGGAGCCTGGGACATTGCTCTGGTCCAGGTGTCCCACTGCCAAGGGAGGGCTGCACTGGGAGGGTGGGGGGATGAACACGAACAGGAAGCACCAGACAGAAGATTGCTCGGCTGGTTGGAAATACTGATGATGCCTTCAGAAAGGCCGGGGAAGGGAATTTCCTAGAGCAGCTCAGCTTGTCCCCAATGGCTTCATCCCTTTTGTGCTCTCTGCTGTAGTTGGGTGAGGTCATTCCTCCTTCCTCTTCGCTTTTGTGGTGAAGTGACATCTTTGGCTCCAAACCGGACAAGGGCAGAGCAGACTGTGATTATTTCCTTCCCAGGGCAGGTCAGGTCTCCATCACTGAGTCTAACACTGGGGCTGTCTTAAGACTTTTTAATGCCACCAACACAGAGTTAATGAAGGACCTACAGCCTCCTGTGGACAAGGGGCTGTTCTGTTTCTGCTAAGCAGCTCAGACCAGTACACACAAGAAGCCAGGTTGGGGTTTCTTCTTGTTCCTGGGGTTTCTTTTCAAGTATTCATTTGGAAATCCCACATTCCTTAACAGCTACACTCCACACTCAATAAATATGCCTTTACAAAAAGGTGAATGTCAGCCTGGCTAGCTGGGAGATGTGACCATCAGTCCAACAGAAAAGGGGTTGGTGATTCCAGGCCAGCTCTATCCTCAGCCTGACAAAACCTGCTCCTTGTATCTAGCATAAACCCAGTATGATTTTGGCTCTCGTGGCAGAATCTGCACATCTTTTCTTCAAGCTGTACTCATACTACAGAGCAGCCACACAACCCCATGTTCATCTCTGCATTTTGGTGGTGTTTGCAAGGTGATTTGGTGGTCATGGACTAGGTTGTTTTCAGAGGAAATTTAACCAGGTGATTCAGGTGTGCAAAGAGAAAAATGCACTTTAAACTCTGCTGGGAATGCAAAAGCCCAAATTAATGATGGGGTGCATTCACCTGAAGAATCAGAGTAACCCTGCTTTGGAGTAAAGGGGCAAACTTGCAGTGGAGGTGCAGGGGCTCCAGCACTGGCATCTTCAGCCCTTGGAAGCATTCCTGTCACACACAACCCAAACTGGACAGTCAGACAAGAGGGAGATGGACAGAAATCCCTTGCTCTCCTCATCTCTGCTTTGAGTTCAAGAACATAGCAAGGACTGTTTGGAGAAACTGATAATGATGGAGGAATTCAGGGGTAGTACATATGATGCAGATAAGCAGAAATTTCTGATATATGTGACTGTTAACCAGCCCCCTTCATTCAGCATAAAGCAAGAAAAAGGAGGAGGGATTAGGGAGAGAAAGCAGGAAAAAATGTGTTAAGGCACTTGAAACAAACACCAAAAAACACCATATAAAAATGAAACAGCTGAAGCCAAAACAAAACTGTGTGCCTGACAGTACAATTGATACACCAGAAAGATGTCTGCTAGACAATTCATGATATGAGAGTTTAGGAGAAATAAGGATAAACTATTATTAGAAAATATACAGAGTATGCAATGCTGCTTATATCCAGAAATGTACTTTAATCAATCTTCCCCATATTGCACACTTATAAAGCCTTTAAAAAGCTTAGCAGCTCAGTGGTCTTTAGCGACCATGAATGAGGAGGTGTGCCAGTGGCACTGCAGCCACATAAACCAAACCTCAGCTGCTCTAGGAGCGGAATCCCAACCGATCTCATGCGCAGTTTTACTTGTCTGGTGGAAGCCTCTAATCTATCTTGTTCCCAGGTTATTTGGAGGCAACAGCTGATAACCACAGCTCTGCACGCACAGATAAAAACGTGGCTCTGAGCAATCTGCAGAAGCGGATGAACCGCTCTTCCTGCTGTGTGCGGCGCGGCTGGCCCTGGGCTGGCTGTGAAACCCGTGCCTGGAGCAGGATGTGAAGCTGGCCAGAGGTCAGACAGACACCAGTGGGCACCCACCACGGGCTGCAGCCCTTCCCCCACCTCTCCCCATCGTGCTTGCCAGGGCCAAGGCTCGCTCAGGCACAGGCAATCGGCAGGGCAATGAGGCTGCTCAGCCCCAGAGCACAGCAGGCAGCCTCGGGGAGCTCTTCTCAGTGTCAGACAAGGGCTCTTGGGTGGAGAGAGGAATGAACCTCACAGGTCTACGCAGCGTCCAGGAAGGACAAATAAAGACAGGATTAACGGGGAGCCAAAGCTCATCTAAATCCAGCTGTATTTCAGATCTCCAAGCCACTATGCTAAAATACCCAACACACTGCAGCAAAGCGAGCCTAAGATAGGAGACGTGGTATCTTTGCCTAAGACTGATGGTTTTCTTAGTTACTTCTTTCTTTCTCCCGTTTCTGTGAGAATTCATGGACTTTAAACACCATCTAAATGAGATTTCAAGGTCTAGGAAACTGCATCATGGCACCTGACACAATGTGAGATTCTCCAGCCCATTGCTATACAAAACCCCTACAGCACTGTAGGAGAAAAACAGAATAATCAATAAAATACCACTGTTTGCGGCACTTAAACCAAAAGGCATGTTCTTCAGAGAACAGTGCTTAGAGAACAGACTTCTGTGAGCATGCTGGTGCTCAGACCTCATTAAAAAAAAGCACTACCAGGTTAATTAGTTAATATCTTGTAAGCACACTGAAGAAATACAATATTGGGTATATCAGTGTGAGCTGTCATTTATTTCAGGGGTAGTGGAGTATATTCTGTGTTTGACTGGGCCAGTACAATCCCCTTTGGTTTCAATTGGAGGATCTGAATAAAGACAGAATATCAGATCAGGACAGAATCTGGCCTTTTAAAACGCTGCTTTTAGCATCACCCATCTCCTCCTGACTTCAAATTCTACACCGAAGCAGAGGAAACAGTTTTTTTATACAAATAGGAGGTATATTACACCCACAGAAGCAGTTTTCTCTTGCCTGCAATTCCACTCAAGCCCCAGAACAGCACCATCTACTCAGAGGTAAGCAAGCTCAGGCAACTCTGAGACACACAAAACATGAGAAGTACTGTGGAACAGTGGTATGGACAACAGGGGAATTATTACACTACGACAGATGCGTACCCAGACTACACTGGCTCCCAAGAGCTCTGCAGAAAAAATCAGAGCTAGACACATCTGTGCCAATGTCAAAAGGTAAGACAGATAAACACTCTAAAATGCAACTCATGCAGTCCTGTAAGTGTGCTTGAGAGGATTGTGTTGAGGCAGGAAAATACTGGCTACAAAGCTATCAATAAAACAACCCTCCTAGGAAAAGATCACCTCTAGTGCTCCTTAGTATTTATACCCTCCTTTAGGCTGGCCTCCACACGTCCCTTGGACTAAAAGCTGAGTGTAAACTCCTCCAGTGCACCTGTAAAGCAAGATGCCCAGAGTCCAGAGCAAGCGAGGTATGATGGGGTTTGTGTTTGCCCTCAGAGAGATGCTGTGAGGGTGGGAGCAGACACACACATCCTACCAGAAAAACATTGTACCAGCAGCAGTGGCCCCTGGCCACACACTTACACCTCTGTGCCGTGGTGAGACCAGCAATTCAACCAAGGACACCACCCAAACCATCTGTTTAACACCTGCACACAGACAGCATTTGGGAAGCTCAGCTCCCCGCTCTTCAGATAATGCATGGCAAGCATCTTTCTGTGCATGAAGCCAGTACAGACTTCAGTTCCCCGGAGATAACACAACTATATATACATATAATTATATATGTATTGTGTCATCATAATTATAGAATATACCTTTATATGCTGCAGTCTATGTCAACCGTTTACTGTTTAGAGCTTGACTGTATTTACAGTTCAGAATTAACACTAAATTAATTAGTGTATGTTCCTAATTTTGAATTCTATTCTTTCATAAGTCTAGGAAAAGGCAATATAACGTCAAAGAAAAACAACTTATCTAAAGTAGACCAGTATTATTACTAGAGAATAAAAGATGGTCTGTGTATGGAACTAAATATGAATATCCCAGAATTAATAACCTTGAAGGATCTGCCTGCATGTAAATACACCTTTCTGCCCATTCAACTGCACAACCACTCTGCAAAACCTCAGAGAAAGCAATTGAAAAATTTTTAACAAATGCAAAGAGTGAAACAAATCAGGTAGCTCCAAAAGGCCAAACTATGAAAAATTGATTTCATTACTGAAGCAAAAGGCAAGACCATTTGGGAAATTGGAAGCATGGATTATTACCTCCAAAGGCTCAAAAAGTCTCTTTTACTACATTGACTTTTCCCATCCATTATTCATCAGAGATGCCAAATTAGACAACCTTCATGTCAAATCACTCCTCAGCAATCCACAGCTGTGCCAGTTAGGGACCAGGATCCACACCAGCCTTACTTCCACCTTTCTTGGACGGGAGCAGTCATCCCATGTGAGCAGCTCTGGGGCACATTAGGTCTTCTGCCTGCAGGAGCAGGGAAAACTTTTGCTTCTCCTTGAAAGATGAGCTGCACTGTTTCAGGCCCCAACCATTACAAAAAACTTGTAGGATTTTATCTTAGGCTTCTGTATACTCTTGCACTACTAGGAATTATGCAGGAAGCCAAGGGGGATAGGAGCAAATAAAGGTAAAAGAAAAATTAGATGACACCAAGAATACTCTTCTTGTAAAAGATGAAAGAAGATCCTGTCAGTGCCTTCTACTTGCCCCTTTGTCTTTACTCTGCCACTATGGCATTCAGTATTGCTTGCCCCATATTTCTGTTGGTTCCTGCACCCCCTGCTCCCTTCCTTCCCAGCATCTATCATGCTTTCCCTCTCTGCAAAAGACTTGCAATTATCCCTCTTCATTATCAGTCTCTCCTGTTCTTCCAGAGTAATTTTTAAAGGCTGTCCTGTGAGGCAGGGGAGAACTAAGACTACCTCTGTGTGCAACACTTCTCCACCCTCAGGACAAAGAAACATATTGACTTTCTCTGCAGTCAGAGGGTAAAGAGTGGAAGAGAGCACAGCCCTGGGGACATGCAAGCTCCCAATTCTGAGGGGAGCAGCAGTGAACAGGGACTGAAGCCCCTGGTGAATCCACCCCACCAAATCCCATGTTCTGCAGCACCATTTCACAGCCCAGTGTCCTGGATGGTGCCAGCCCAGGAAATAAATATGAGCAGGATACACAGAAACCAGCCCACTTCTTTGCCATTGCTATTTCAGAACCGGCCTTTCCCAGATAATTTTAGCTTGCTTTACCGGTTGATCCCTAGAGCAAGGGGAAATTCTGTTTTTTCTCTTAATGTTGTTATACAACATTGTGATGAGCTGAATACATACAGCCAGAGGGAAAATGAGGCTTAGCAAGTACTACTTCTTGGCAACCACTTTTTAAACAGATGTTCAGCTGTCGTAAGAGGCATTGTGGCGGTGGGCTGGGCCCTAGTACAATGTGCAGCCAAGGATGTAGTGACAATTGTACAGCATTAATTAAACTTCCTGAATGACCTCACTTCAAGGCTCTGCAGAGACCAGATAAGAATCACACAGCTTTGCCAGGAGCCTTAAAAGGGAAAGGAAAGGGAGGGAAAAGGACTTCCTGTAAACGTGGACTTCTTTCTCTGGGTTGTGGAGCAGCACCTGCAGGTCTGGCAGGGAGGGGGGCAGCACGGCTGCTCTCACTCAGTTTGAGCCCAGAGAGATGAATGGGTCAGGTGTGCAAAGCAGACAGCCACAGGCAGCTTGGAGCCCCACAGCAGTGTGCAGAGCAAGTTACTTCTCCAGATTCCTTGCTGTCCTGCTGCCCTCACCCCTTTTTTTTTGTTCCACTTACACATCACTTCCATTCCAGGATCCAGGGTATGGAAAGATCCACCCACACAAAGCTGGGGGCACTGATGTTGCAAATAATTTAATTTTCTAACTCACTCCCTTGATCACCCACAGCTCAAATGCACCAAAAGCTGGCGCAGTCCAGTTGATTTCCCGCAGAAAAAGTATGAAAGGAACCATTACAAATTCGGCTTTTCCTTCCTATGTCAACCTTCCAACACTACTGCAGCAGGTTTTGCAACATGAAAACACTCTATGTACACCTGCTTGCCAGTTTCCTGGATGTACAACCTGTACTTTGTGTTGTACTACTGCAGCAGCATCTGTCAGGCTGCGGTGCAGCACTCACACTGAGCTGTGAAGCTACTGGAAAACAAGGTTACTGGGGAATGATGACATCCTCAGCTATGAATGAAACTGAGGCACTATGGAACTAAACAGAGCCAGGACATGAACTTGGGCACAGCCCATATTGTTGAACTTCCAACAGGCTTCCTGGCCCAATTGTGTCTTCCAAGACAATGTCCAGGATTATTTCAGGGAACACCACAATGTAGTAATTAAGATGACCAAGGCTACCTCATTCTGGGAGAAAGAGCTCATCCGTCAGCAGTGCAGTATCCCCTAGGAATGACTAGGACATGGTTCATTCTACTTGCTCACCAGGGAGATCATGCAAACCCCCTCTTGCTGGTGCCTGGACATGGGCCAGTTTGCACACCTTCCCCTGGGAATGAGGGATTGTTCATCAGGGCTGCATGGGCATAGTCAGGCCTCCAGCAGCATGGATATAATCAAAGGTATTCAAGTGTTTATTTTCCTTTGTTTTCAGGCATAGAAAACAGAGTCTGGATTTCACCACAATGCTGGGAGCAGGATTTCATGTGACAGTGAACATCAGTCTCCCCTGAGGTGATCCTCCTCCTCTCCACCAGCCCCACATCAGTTTTGGTGGCTCTTTTTTCCACACCACCAGTCAACTTACCAAACAAGAGCACTGGGTGCCCAGCTGCAGGGGCAGTGGGGCCTGCAGCCAAAGCTGCTGTGAAGGAGAAGGGATGCTCCTTTCCACAGCAGGGAAATCGATTGTCTTAGACACAAGAAATGCAACTGGAGAAGTGAGATTTGCAATAAGGAATAACACGGCTGTGGTTCTCTGCACAAGTGGTGCTTGCTGTGTCCTGCGATGCCTGCAGAAACATGGTGCTATGGAACTGCATTTGCACACCTTTCCCATCATCATCCTGCTGGGATGTGCACCGGGCACCAAATTAAGTTCTTAAGCTCTACCCACTCAACCCTGCTGCTGACCTAAAAAGAGGGGTTGGCTCAAAGAACTTGTGGAAAACAGTTCAGAATGTCACCCACAGAATGAAAAATATCTCCCTACAGAAATTGTGGTTTTCAGTGTAGGAAATTTCTTTGGCATTTTCTACCCACAATCCTGAACAGGAAACCAGTGTATCAAGAAAGAAATCAGGAATAAATCAGATCTCAAGGTTTCTAACATTACACTTACATCTAATGCATTTATATGTTGATCTTACTGTGTTGCACACAATACATAGGGTTTTGAAAAACTTCTGGTAAAGGTAAAAGAGCAGGAGAGTTAAAAAACTTGCTCGAGTCCCACAGCAAATCACTGATAAGAATCAAGAGCAGAACCCATGTGAAACAGCAAAACAGAGCAGAATCCAAAGCGATTGGCAAGATGCCTATCAATTTCAAAGGGACCACAATTTAATCCCTGGAGCCTTGACTTCTAACCTGACCTCCCTGTGGCACAGCAGATTATCAGCTGAGAAACTGCTCTCTTTCAGGCTGATCAGCATGACGGTGTATGTGACAGGCATCTTAACAAGCAACTTATGATAAATGTGTTTTTAAGTACTGTTTAACAAAACAGGTATTAAAACCATAAAAAATGTGATTTTCCCCCCTAGCTTTATCTGCTTGATGTGATCCAGGCTCCACGTCCCTGCTCTTCATATACATCCTAGAAGTCTAGAAAATGTATAATTTGCTTCAGCCAAACATAGTACTTCTCCTTCCCAAATACAGAATCTACCCCATGAAATGTAGAATAGCACATTCAAATAGGGTTAAACACTTTCATTTAATCTTTGACATAGGTTTAATTATTGCATGGTTTGGTCTCCTGGTACCTTCTCTTCACAATTAGGCTCCAAAAGGAGAAAATCAAGGACAAGAAGAAAAGATGAGCTGTAATGTCACCATGCTCATTATGGGGCATCTCTCATCTGTAAAATAAAGAAAATAGCCAAAATGTTGCGCTGCTTCTGTGGCAAAATGCAATGAAGAGGAGGGACATCTGAATCTGACAATTACTTCCCTGTAAGGGAGGCATTGGGCAGCCTGGGTAACCAAACACCCCAAACCTTGGGCACCTCAAAACATGGGGTGCAAAAAGCCAGATGTTCACTCCCAGAGCGAGCCTGCCTGGAGCAAGAGGCAGGCACAGAACTGCCCCTGGCAGTGCTCCAGAGCCACTCGTTTCTCTGTGCCCTGGGCTGGCTCTGAGTCAGGAATGCGTGTTCTGAGTGGGAGACAAGGATGGCTGGGGATGCTAGCAAACATTGAGCCTGAACAGCACTCACTGCTTTCTCTGCACAGGGAAAAAACAGTATTGTTACATCCTCTGCACTCTCTTGGAGTAACCACCTCTGTGCCTTTTGCTGTTTAAAAGATACTGTGATTGGAAAAGTACACTGCAGAGCACAGATTTTTACACTGTCTTCTGCACTTGGGGCTCAATTTCACTTTAATTCCTTTAAAAGCACAATCTCAAACACACTTAGTGACCTTGTACAGATTCCCAGCTGAATTCTTTCTGCACAGCACCCAGACTTTACCTGTTATAACATCTCAACCAGAAAAGTAACGATACAAAACACAAATTACTAATATACAAACTATAAATCAGTTGTTAAAATGAGTATGTTAACCTGCTTACAGTGGAAGAACGGAGCATGATCTTTCCTGAAAGCTCAGTCCACCTCCTGATCAGACATGTCAGCAGCAGAGCCAATGTCAGTACAAATTAATTGCCTGTAGACCCAAGGTTAAAAGGCTGATTTATGTCTAGCAGTAGAGCAATGGTTACAAAAGCCCTTCTCAGCCTAGAGATTCAGATGGAAATAGTCCCCACGTTCAGAAATTCTTAATTCCAGCTCAGGCCTGTGATTAAAAATAAAAGACATCCACAGTTTCAAGAAATGTTGTTTGACCCACAGGAATACAAGCATACAAATAATCCTTGAGTACTTATTCTCACAAGCTCAACAAAAGGTACTACCCAGTGATTGAGAAATTGTTCAGTATGGTTTAAAAATTATTTTGATAACAAAACAACAATAAAATTTACCTAAATCCTTCCTAAGGTTTTGATGTTGGTCAACATAATTTGCACTCAAATTGTCTTAGATGAGATGAAAATCAGAAACCCTAAAAATGGCCCAGAACTCAGCACTCTCAGATTTAGGAGAAAAAGGGAAAAAGAAGAGGTTTGACAAGATTCTTCCACTGTTTTTTAATCTCACAAGCTTTATTTGCTTTAAAAAAAAAAAAAAGAAAAAAAAAAGAAAAAAAAGAAGATTAGCTTGCACAGTGAAAAAAAAATACCAAAACAGTTTTGCTAAGAGGATTCCATCCTCAATTTGACAAAACAATGTTGATGCTATTTCAGAAAAGCCCTTATGTAAAAGGAGTACTTTTCCAACTTCCACCTTTAGTCTTTTCCATCAGCTTGCTGTCACATCATGTGGTCTCTGCCACTACACCAGCACACACCTTCACCTGGCTCAAGCCTTCCCTGTGCTACAAAACCCCAGTGCCCATCCCTCTGAACAGGGGATTTCCAGGCACCACCGGCACTGCCTGTCTGCTGACACAACGCTCTCTGGGCTGGCGCTCCTCCAAGCAGTCCCAGAGACCTGTGTGCTCACTCAGGAAAGCAGCTGCGTACCCTCATGATCAGCACCTGCTGAGCAGCAGCTTTTCTGTGGTGTCCCACGGATTTAAGCTATCATTAAATAATATTGGGCCCATTCCAGTTAAGAAATAATACCTTCACAGCATCAGCAGGAGCCAAATGATTTCCAAGTTTTCTTGTGACTGAAGTAATTAGTCTTCTATTATGCCAATGCTACAGTCATAGCCCAGAAAGCAATTACTTTAGTATCAAAGGCTAACATCATATGTATAATCTTTAATGGAGAAAGCGAGTCACTACAAATCGGTAGGAAGCTGATGGAAGACAGACTCTGCAGGCAGGAGGGAATGTTGCTCCAAGCAGCTGTATCCCTGCCTCCCCCCAGTAAGCTGTATTAACTGCTCCAACACCTCTTCATGACAGATAATAACCCGCTAACAAGCACCTGACTCAGCCTGAGTATCTGTTGAAAGTGTCACTGTCACTGGAGAGAGAGCTCTGCTTAAAGCTCCTCTCCCCATGAGGTGAAGTAGCTCGGCACAAACTGACAGCTCTCTCCTCTGCTGCAGCCTTCTTACCTCCTACTTTCCCAGGTCCTGTAGCAGGTTTGGGGTTTCTGCCACTCTCCCTAGAGGTGCTGGAAGGATACAGTCCCATTCCTGGGAGACTGGGAAGTCCTTTCGTATTTGCCAATGGAAAAGGGCATCAAAGCTTTTAAACTGACATTGGACTAAAACCCTCAAATGCTTTCAAAATGTCAGTCAAAAACACGAGAGGGATAGCAGGATTCTTCAGATACACTTCTCAAGAGGAGGCAGAAAGGGCATTTAGCTGCACCTTTCCCTGGAACAGCAGGTTCTGCCCTGAGGGCTTTGGGTAGCAATAGAGCCCAGCTCAGGAGCCCTGAGTGCAGTGGACGTGTGAAAGGCTGTGATAAACAGTACTGGGTGGGCAAAACAAGTAGGAACCAACTGGATTTTTAGTCTCTAGATATTATTTCTGCCAGCTAACATAAATTTAAAGAAGAAACAAAACAGCAGTTGGAGGGAAACACCTGCAGCTCTTTGAGAGCCCCTCAGCTTTGAACTTTAAACTCCTTTGTTTCACCGGTTTAAATGAAGCAATTAGTAACGTGCTGACAATCCTTTTTAACGTGCTTCCCAAGCAAATGTTACCCATGAGCCTGTGGTAAGACCACGGCACAGAAAGGGCACTTAAAAGATGACTCTAAAATTTGTTATTGTCATATTTCAGAGATAAAAAGCCTTTTCTTTGCCACAGGGGTGGGGAAAAGCAAGGTATTTGAATCAAGTTAGGCTGCTGGGTACCTAAGAAAGATAAGGGCATGCAGAGTGTATTGACCACATACTGTTCTTACAGGGGGTTGATAAGGAACATATGTCAAGACTTGAAGGTGCTGGAAGGATCTGAAGAGCCCACCAGCAAGGATTCCTTTGGCTGCACAGTTTGAACCTGCTTCAGTCCCTCTACTCCTGTGATCTCCACCACCACACCTGAGCAACCAGCGCTAGATTTCCCTCATGAAAGCTAAAGTTATACATAATCTGCCTCCTGGAAACGTTCCTCTCAGCAATCCTTCCCTTCCCTTGGGTCTGCCCTAAATCCCACTGCTCTTTCTCTGTGTTGGTTAATCCCCCAGATAATTCTGCTTGTGCTGAAGAGATGCCTGGGAATAGGAAACTTTCTCTGGCAGGAAAATAGAGAGAAAAACAGAAGATAAAGCTCACTTTAAAACGTTGGGTTGGCTATTTTTCACGTCTGGGTGGTAAGTCCACTGAGACAGCATCAAACTGCATATTTCTTTAGCAGTAGCTAGCACCAAAGCCTTGGCTCCATTCCCCTTAGACCTGGGAGCTTTGTGGTGCAGAAGACTTCTCCCATGAGACTCCACTTCCCAGGAAGGTTTATTTCCCCATAGCTGAGATCTGAGACCACATGCCTGGAAGAAAAGAAAGGAGCCTTTCCATTCATTTAACCCTTCATACCACACAGACCACTAACCTACCAACATCCCTGTCTGCCCCAGCTACATATTTTGCACTTTCCAGGACAGCAGAAAGGCCTTGGGAACGTTTCATGAGCATTTCAAGGGCAATGAGCTGTGCTGTATGTTTACAGATTTGAACATCCTCACTGTCTCACATAAAGCAAAAGCTAAAACAGGCCCCAGCTGCAGCAAATGCCGTATCTTGTCACATCACAAACTCCACAGGGCCCATGCAGTTAAGACCTGACCCATTCACTGGCACCTCCCCACCTTGGATACTTCTGCCTGAACAAAAGTCTCTCAGCCTTATGCCTGCATTGAATCCTTGGGTTTATTTTAAAGCTGCTTTTGAATTAACATGATACATCTGCAGATGAAAAACCTCAAGCTACTCTGTTGAGGAGGGCAAACAGGGCACAGCTATAATGGGAGTGATAATTCTTAGCAGAAAGGACTTTTTAAATCCACAGATTGATGTCCTTTTTATAACTTCTATTTTTGAAATGCATGCAAGCACTGAAGATAAAGCCAGCATCACATGCAATCACAAACTAAAACTGGAACAAAGCCACAGAATAACGGATGCAGAGAAATGGATGCTGTTTTTCCTCCCCAGCGTGAAGGAGCCACCACTGCCTCTGCCACCTCCACACACCAGTCAGAGACGATGAGTGAATGGCTTGTGCCTTCTCCGGACCTTCAGATCTAGGAAAGCTCTGTATGGCCTTGAGTAACAGTGGCAGATGCTCCTCTGCCCCATGTCTCCACCTTTTGCTAGACACTGTCTTACATTCTGCCTTTGGGTTTATGCTTCTGACCTGGCGGATTTAACCCCGATGCCCTGGAAAGTTTGTGTTGCATCATGCCTGCAGGCCTTGGGCCAGGGTAAATTCATGGGGAGAAGCAGAAAATTTTCCAGAGGAAAACCCCTAAAGCAGGTTTTCAGGAAGAAAGCCAGGCTCAGATTTACATTCGCGGTCCTGAACTGAGAACCAGGGGAAACTCCAAGTGCTAAGAGTACTTGTACTTCCATGTACAGGGTGAGCTTATTACACCTCATCCTGTACGTGGAAAAGGGCTTCACTGCTTGAAAACTTGTCTTCCTTTTTCCCTTGGAACAACTCCATTGCCTACAATTAGAAAAATAGCTTTTCTTACAGGTTTGGACCATATGGCTCTGTTAGTATTACTGGGATTAAAGACTTCTAGCTGTGGAATCCAGCACTGGAGGCAGCTCTGGGAGGAGAGTTTACCCCAGGAGAGGGGAGATTTCTCTGCTCAGTCTCAGAACTGTGAACAAGATGGGCTGGCTAGGCCACAGATTGATTCAGAGAGGACCAAGCTTCTTGGGAAGCTGAGAAAACTCCACTCTGTATACAAGAGGATCCTGACTCCAGAAATACAAAAAGAATTTGACGTACTTAGAGCAGGTGGCATTTGTCTCTCACTCCTTTGATGCCACTATTACCAAATTTTAGGCTAATCACAAAAGTCTGCACTTTTTTGCAAAGCCTCTTTTCTTGTATTGGAGGGAATTATCGCCAGCACACCTTGAAATCTCCTAGAAATACAAACTTCTGGCAACAAGAAAAAAATCTAGTCACACAGTCTGAATACAGTCCAGTCAGCATTAAGGAAAAAAATTGCTAATTAGGTGAAACAGAAGTGCCTCATCCTGGCAGCGCAGAGAGCCACAACTAATGAAGCACCAATGTTGCATCTCGGGTGATCAACCTCTGTAACTTTTCAAATTCTTTTTCTACATTTAAATATTTTAATATTAATTTATTCTAATGTCATCTCAAGTGAATAATGAGTTATATCAGAATTGTGGTTTATAAAAATACCTCCAACAACAAAAAAGTCAGATTCTTGTAGACCAACCTGGGTTACTAAAACCCAGAACACCTATTTTAAGCAGGAAATCAGCCTATAATGGACTCCCAAGAGGGCATTCAGCCAGCTACAAGAATTTTATGTTTACTTTGAAAGAAGCCGGTATAGGCTTAATGATGTCTAAAAGAATCCCTAAAACCCGTGGTTATAGGCTAAATAACTTCTGTAGTCTAAAATAAATTCAGTTGCAAATGGTCTAGCAAGAGCCAGAGTGCAATAAATAACAATTAACATGCAGGCAAAGTGCAGCAGAAGTATAGTCAGGGTAGGATATTCCTGAAGGTCCCTGTACAGCTTTTTCTTCCTGTAACAGTTTTTCCAAATTCTGTCCTTCCAAAATAAAATAATAAGTGTTTCCCAGGGTTTCCACTGGAGTCAGTTCCAAAGCTAAAAAAAAATTTAAAAATAAAGCAAATAAATCGTGAACTGGTTTTTTGCATTTTCTGAGGCCATCAGAAAATGCCAACAAGGTCACATTTGAGCCCCAAATGGGGCGAAATGGTGAATTTTAATTAGTCTATCAAATCATAAGGAAAAATATTTTTTTCCTTTTTCAGCCCTTATCTTTTAAACCTGTAAAAGAACAATCCCAGAGCTAAGCAATTTCTCCTTCTACATAAGGTGAGGGGGAATAAAATGCATTTGTGTGCCTGCCTGAAATCATCTCTCAATTCCATCCACCAGTCTAAGAAAATTAACTCTTCCTTCAAAGTCATCATCTTAGCCATGGCAGCAATGCCTCCAGTCTTCACAGCAATATTTGCTTGATCTTTCTTCAGCATTTTATGTTAGAATTATTTATTTTCTCTTTGTCTTCCCAACAGCAAGTAATGAGAAACAATTTTAAGGAGAAGGAGGGAGTAAGAGGAGGCAAGATGTTCAGAAACGGGGAAATTCACCTGAATTTGGTTGTCCTATGAGGTAGCAAGCTCTGAGCGCTGGCTCCTTGAACTTAGGGAACTCGCATTTAGATGTTTCTTAAAATGTCAATTCAGTGCATGAAGTTCACATGGATTTATTTTTTTCGTTTATGAGTTCCCACCATCCTGGCATAAGTACTTCCAGCCCTTTGGCCAGACTTGATGCTGAAACTACTAATCTCATCCATAAATCTGTGACAGCTCCTTCCAACAAGCGTGGCATTTGGCAGAAAGACGGAAACACAGTCCAGGAAATCATCTTCATTTATGAACTGCTGCCTCCTTAAGGGAAGAGCTGGTTCTGTTCTCTCCTTGCATCGTGGCTGTGCTGGAAGCCTGCACATAGTCCTGCTACACCAGCCTGCTTGCACGACTGCAGCATTGCACAAATCCCACATTTCGGATGAGGCCTCAGGAAACGCTGGATTGCCCTGTGGCTGCTGCCACACAACCGTAGTGTGAGGCTGCCAGGTCTCAACACAGCAATCACTCAGCTTCTTTAACACCAAAATAATAGAGGCAGGTTTCAAACATGAGTAATTTGCCAAAGCACCATCCATGCATTGTTGTTCTGAAAAGTGAGGTGAGGCAATCCAGGAAATTGAACCAAGATGCAAAAGGTTGAAGTCTGTCCGTCTTTTCCGGGATGCAGCTGAAGCAGCAACACCCCTAAGAAAACCATACTCAGTAGAGCAGCCAGAACTACCCAGCAGAACAGAATATCATAAATACTCAGTATATAGATGGCTGGGGTCTTACTGCTGCAACTCCGCTTCTGCAAGGATCAAATGAGCAATTAATCACCATTGCCTGTACCCCACCAGCATGAAATTGCTCATTTAATTCTAATGGAAGTTAAGTCTTGGTTTTCTAAAACCAGACTTTTTATTAACTTACTGCAAAATACTAATGTTCCAAAGATCCAATGCTATTTGGTTTTCACGACATCCTGAAAGGGTTTGTTCTTTTCATTGCTTGCCTCACAGAGGTGAATTGCACAGCAGTAGGATGCCCAAACATACACGTGATTTTCACCTGTTCAGACACAGTCTTTCCTTTATGTGTCCTCCTTCTGTAGAGTTAAAAACTCTCACTCACAGCTGGACCCTTCTCACCTCCCTGGCTCTCCCTCAGGGTCCCTGGCTCTAACACTCTCCACCAGCCAAACAAGGTTAGATGCAACTCTCCAGAATCCATCAAAGACACAAAAACTCAGCCAGAAGGAAGCAAAACAAGCCACAAACCAGGAGGTTATTCCAGAAGAAGTCTCTATGGAAATGCCTGGATTATTTTAATAGCTTTGTTGGCTTAAACAGAGTTCACAGCTTGGCAGTTCTGAGTTCTGCCTTCCCAGAGGAAGCCCACAGAGACCTTGTTCTCATGTTTTCATTGCTTTTTTTCTTTGATCCAAGGACAGAGGCATCTAGCTGATAAGAAAACTTAAATTCTAATAAATCTGTGAAGTTAGTATTTCCTAACACGGTCCTTGAAGTATCTGTCCTGGGAATATGGCAACTTCCATTATATCACAGTGACCATCAGTAACACAGCTGACCTAAAAATTAATCTACTCTTAATACTATCTCAATATAAAAATGAGTTCTAGCACTAATCACACATCCTCAGAGCTTATGACCTTTAATAATTAAATTATTTGAAAGACTAGGAAAAAAAATGGAGGAAGCAGAAATATATTTTTTCCCAGTTGAAACAGTCTCCAAGTAATTTGTTATGTGTGGGGCAATTCACAGCTTAAAGAAAAAATAGTTAGAAGAATTGAGCACTTTCTTGAAATAGCCCAACATCTAACCATAAGAAAATTATGTCAATGGCAAACACAGGGAGCGAACAGGGATCTGACCAAGGGCCTCATCCCTACCACAAAGCACTGCAGCAGCATTTCTGAGGGCTGCAAACTTCCACCTGCATTATTTCCAGGAACTGGACATCCCAGCAGAGGACTGCAGGTGGGAAACTGCACTGACTATGAGAAGAGAATTTAGGGCAATAATAGTGAAGTTTTCATTACTTGACCAACACTGCAGAAAAGAATAACTTGTCAGTACGTGTTTGTATTCCACCGAAGGCACACAGTACGTTATGTGGCACATTAGACTTAAAAGCTCCCAGTGTACATAATGAATTATGCAGCAGTGTTTATTGTACCGTTTTACTAATAAGCCACCCTAGATTTAAATAATAATAATAATTCTGCATACAAGGCACACACACAAAAATGAATCTTGCATTCCAAGTGCCTGGGGCAAAGCATACCTTCCCTAAGAGAAGGCTTCCAGCTGTGCAGAAGAACGAGGACAGGGAAACAACATGCCCCCAGTTCCTCGTGCCATTTCAGCCCTCCCAGAGCCAGCCTTGTGCTGGGAGCTCAGGACTGTAAATATTACAGGAGAGTTATTATCAGAGTAACTTAGGGGCTGTAGCTGGCAGCTGCTGATCATTCTTTTCTTGTTCATCTACTGCTAAATGTAGCCAGAGATGAGACAAAGCTGACAAAACAAGTGAGAACTGTGAGACTGTGAAGTGACAATATATTGATTTTGATTCCATTAGCTAGGAGATCAGTCTCATATTCCATCAAACCCATCAGGAAGGAAAACCAGAATTTTGCAGCACTACTCCATGTGCTTTAGGGTCTTAATGACTTCTGTATTAGTATAATGTAACATTATAATTTGCTACAATTATGTAATTACAGCAATATTACAAAATATTATAATGCATAAAATTAGTATAATAATGTTGTATAATTATAATTTGCAATATAATACATGAACTGATTTGTACACTGTGCAAAACCACATTATAATGCTACATTCTGGCTTTTCCCATTCTCCAATTGCAAATTGCCACTTAAAGCATTCACTTAAATCCTCATCCACAGCTCCCTTGTGCTTTCCAGCCTACCTTAATTTCTTCTCCACCTTCACCACATAGTTTCTGCCTAATCTGGCTTGCTCCCTGGCTTGTGTTCCACCACAGTGTTTTTGCCTTGGCACATGTGGTATTCAAATCCGGTCCTGGTAGATTATAAACCATTTTGAATGAATGCAGACTTGTTCAAGGATGTAACCACAAAGCTCCATAAATATAAAGCTTCTCCAACACTCGGGGCCTGGCTTTGTCTTTTTCGCTAACCAGAAAATAATTATCTTTTGGAACTATTAGCGGAGCATAGAGACATCCTTTAGTTCGAGTAACACACTGCCAATTAGCATATCTGCATCCTGATTGTCAAGCATATCTGGAACCAGTGGATCCGTCACAGTCTGCAGCAGTTGCTTTATAGCTCTATTAATCATGATAGCAAAGGAGCCTTGTCCTGGATCACCCAGGGACCTGCAGCCTCCTTTCCAGCTTTGCTGTCCACCTTGCACACTCCTTGCCAATCTTTCAGAGGGAAAAATATTTTCTTTTCTTCAATATTAATTTAGCATAATACGTGCATTGTTGGTTTCTGCTTTGAAAATTTAAATCCAAATACATCACCTGTATTACTAATGATTGTGTATTTTGTTCTGATTTTAGTTACCTTTAAAAATATGGTTATTTTGCATTCTCCCCTGAATTTGCATAGGATTATCTATATAAATAAGGAAGTAAATCCCAGAGGTAGCCACAAAATTTTGTACGAACTTTTTTTCATAGGCAGTTGAAGGACTTTACTTTTTCATGAGAAATTTCAGTACTTCTGGGAAATTATAATAAAAACCAAAGTTTTGGACACAAAAAAATCAGAAATTAGAATTTCCCACCAAACGAAACTGGATTTGTAGTATGGGTGGCTCAATCTCCTCTGGATTAGAAACTGCCACCAGAATACACCTGTTATCAAGCATGACCAAGGGTTCCTCTGGTGCTTGAGCCAAAGAACTGGAAAGAGGTTTTAGCATCCAGACACGCAAAAACAAGCCAGGTACACTTCCAGTAGCATTTTCAATGTTTTGGAAGTCTTCCATTTTAACACAGAAATATTATTTTACACACAGATTTTAATTCTGCACATCTCGAAAGTCTGTCTTTCTCCCACCTGCTCCAGTGATGAAGATAAAGCTTCTCCAAGCTGAAGATAAAGCAAGGAGCTCAGCACATCAGAGAGCCAAATAAAGCACCAACTTTGATCATAAATGATTCAGCATTTGACTAAAATGCACAGCTGAAAAGACTAACTCTCAACTTATGCCCCTTTAATTTATTTTTGATGACTTTCTTTGGTTTCAGTTAATACTGTCTACTTGGCATTTTTGCTAAATAAATATTTCTAGGTTTTTTTCCCTTCCTCCACCAATTATAGCCTATTCATTGGAAAAGGACAAAAAACCCACCCCTTTTTAATTAATCCAGAAGGTATGTTTCAACCCCCTTAAACTCCTCTTCCCTCTATTTATCCATGTAATGTTTTATATAGTTCGACCTCGATTTTTGTGGCTGGGTGACATCTTCCAAGGGCAGCCTTTCCAAAAGCCGTGTTTCAGCAGAGGAGCAGAGCTGCCCTGCCCGCTGTTCACTTGGGGAAGCGCTGTGCTTGGCTCATCACTTTGGACAACCGGTGCTGATGAGAGGCACCGCTCCGCTTTCTGACCTTAAGTACTTTAAAGAAACCAAATTATTAAACACCACCGACAAACGAACATCCCTGAGGATCCGCTTCGGCTGAGTAACTTAACTCATCAGACACTTGGGGGGAAATTCTGGCCGCTGCGGCACGGCGTCAGCAGTGACCAGTAGGTAAATAATACTGTATTATTTATAAATACTGGTATTATTTATAAATATTTAACGTTTCGATTCCCACCTCCCTCCCGTAGCCCGGCTGCCCGCTCTCCCGGGACAGGAGCGCTCGCGATTCCCGGTTCGGAGCGGCCGGGACGGCCCGCGGGCTCCCCCTGCTGCCGCCGCTGCCCGGCCACCGGCACCGTGAACGACACCGGCACCGCTCCGGCGGCATAAAAAACCCTTCTTGACCCGGCCTCAGCTCGCCCATGCACCAGCACGAACAGACAGTTCAGCCTCGCAAACGCGGAGAAACGCTGTATAACTAGAAAAACAAGTTTGCAGACTTGGAGCAAGAGCTAAAATGACTCCAAGGTATTTAAAATGGGGGGGAAAAAATAAAACAAAACAACAAACCAAACTGTTTCTACATTGAGGTATTAGATGGCCTCAAGCTGCTAACTGAAAGACAGCTTCTCTGACAAATGCCAAGGGCTTTGGCTACAGAGCAAAAACACCCAAGTCAGGCAACCTTCAAAGCACAATTAAACAAATACTCAGAAAGCCGCAAAACAAACCAGTCTTTTAATAAACCCCACAGATTTGACTCTAGAAAATGGGATTTCTTCCATACTATGCTGCCTGCTGAACGTCCCCTCTGAATCAGGAGCTGCCAGAATACACCTGTCATCAAGGACTTTTCTGGTGTTTGAGACAAACAATCAGACATGGGTGATGCCTTGCAGCCACAAAAGTATTCTCGATTGAAGCATGAGAAATGTACTTCAGGAAATAGCTTCCCAAAGAAATAATTGAAAGGTTACTCCTCTGACAGCTGCTGGGTTCTTTGGCAATGGCACCCTGCATCAGGGCTGGGAAAAGACAGAAAAAGGCAGGAACTCCAGGTATGGTGGGGCTGGGAAGCAGCTGCCACAGAAAGCCAATGTCTGCATTTGCCTTCTGCACAGGGCTGATGGATGGCTTCTCTTACCTGGACAGCCAGGGTTCAAAGAGAGCCCACAGCTGCATGAGGAGTGGGGCTGGAAGGGCCCCGTCAGGAGATACATGAAGGATTTAGTATAAAACTTGCTCCTCTTCATCTCCCTAAGGATGCCTTACTGACTACCATTTTGGGGAAGCTGCAAATCAGCTTTGGGAATATTTTTCCTGCCATAATTACATGCAGCTGCATTTTTAGCCCCTTCATTAAGTACGTATTACCTCCTTAAATCCCCTGAGAGCCTTTTAAATAGATTATTTTAAGAGCTTTTTTTTCATCCTTTATTTTTTCTTTAATTAGCTGTTATTCAGACAAACTGGGGAAACACCAAATGAATAAACATTTTCATGGAACTCAAAACAGGCAATCTACAGCATCTTTTCAGCGTTATTTCTGTGCAACCGGGGCTGTGTTGTCCTTATTCCCAGTTGTTTTATCACCTCTCATCTGGTCACAAACTTGGCCTGAGGCAATTATGCAGTATTACCACTCCTGCTTTACTGACACCTGAGACAATGCCCAGCCATCCCTGATAGCACCATTTTGTGTCCATGAGAGTCTACACCATGTCCATAAACTGCTATATAACACAGATGTGAAATCAGCAATTTTCCCAGTCCCCTTTCGTGAACACTGGGAAGCATATTGTGTGCTGCTGTCACTCCCAAACCATGAAAGAGTTTGGGTCTTCTGGAGCCAGTAGTTTCCTCTGCTGTCAAAACACTTCTTGTTGAAAAGATGCAGTGGTGTGTGTATATATATATATATTGCAGTGCAATATGGGTTGTTTGTGGGCAGTTCAATGTAGAACAAGGACCAGGTCATGCTCAGTGTGTTCAGAACTGAGAGATCTCCGCTGCAACAGGAGATGGCAGGAGATCAGTGTCACCTCCTATCATTCTAACAATTGAGGCTACTGCCATAAAGGCTCATCTAAAACCTTGACTACGGATTAGGATTTGCATAAAGCCTCCCTAAGGATCAGCGAGCCAGTTGCCTCACGAGTGAGCAAATTTGAGCAAGCTCTTGACCAAGCCCTTCCTAACAGCGCACTGACTGCCACAGTTCAAAGGCGGGGCCAGCAGCTGGGGCTGTAACACCGAAGGGCGAACCGCAGCAGCTGCTCTCGGTCTGGACCGGGGAGAAGAGGGTGAGAAGCCCTCGCACAGGCCCAGCAGGGACTCGGCGTGCACCGGAGCCACCGCACCGCTGTGTCCTGACCATCCCGGCTGGCCACAGCTGCAGAGAGCAGGGACCTGTGCCACACTGCTAAAGCTCCTGCCACCCTCAGCTGTATTCCAGAGAGCAATCCCAGCCCACAACGTGTGATGGAAACTGGTTCTACGGTTAGCAGATATCCGGCTTTGTGTTAGACAATAAGGGGACTGAAACTACTGTTAACCTACAATAATCCCAGTGCATAACAACATACTTTGCAGCTCTGCTTGCAGACAAAATGAGAATCATGCAATAATACATTCTGTGTTTTTACGCTCATATTTCTGTCTACCTCTAGTTCCTTTACTGCCTCAGAATATATTTTTTGTCAAACTGATGTCTCAATTGCTCCAATTTCTGCTCAGCAAGGGACATTAACTTTATGGAAAAGTCTAGAAATAAATCTGGCTTACACTGAAATGACTCAAAAATCTCCAAATTAACCTTAAAGAGAGCTGAGGACAGTTCCAAATTAAAACCTATTCTGATATCTGGGAGCCAAACATGGGAGAATTAGACCATGGAAGAGTCAGAACAGCTCCTGAGAAAGTTCAATTAAAAAAGGAAAGCACAAAGAGGCTAGAAGCAGACACAGGCTGCCCAGGAGGAATACTGAAACTTTGCTTGCGTTCACAAGAGTGAAGCTATGAAGGCCAACAAGGTTAGAATATGTAACAGGTTACACTGGTCAGGAATAGGGACTTCTGTAAGCACAGCGGCAGGAGGAAGGAAGGAATCTAAGGAAGACACAGCCCAGCTGTACAGGAGCCAGAGAGCCTAGTGACAAATACAGAGTAGGCTGGAGTACCCAGTACTTTTCTTTCTGGCCTTAGACTGCACCAGAAAGCGCTGCCCTCTGGTGCCCCTCTCTCCCTGATCCCACTGACCTGCTCTGTGGAAATATGTCAGGAGGGAACAAAGGAGGGGCTCTCCACTGGGGAGGTCGAGACATAGGTGAAAACAGCACAAGCAGTGAACTTACCATCGGTGCACAACCCTACAGCCCCCAGCAGAAAGAGTAACAGGTCCCATCCCATGACATCGGGCAGAAGCAAGGTACCAACTCACATCCAAGATCAAGCCAGGACATTCAGGTAACAACTCATGACAAAACAAGATTGGATAAATGTCCTACAGTGGCATCATAGCTCAGGAAAGAGTTCCTACTCCTGGAGCCTGCACTTAAGAAATATCTTGGTCCCGTGGTCATTGGTGAGTGGGTGGAGGCTCCATGTGAGAGTGGTCAAAGTAATTGAGGCCCATTAGTGCACTCAGAGCCCTGTTAGGAAGTTGTTTGCACAGGTGAGGACTGGAGTATTGGAGCCAGCTGGATAGATGCAAGTTCACAGGACCAGATAGGATGCACCTGAAAGTCAGGAGGTTTTGACTGTGTGGCCCTTCTCTATCACCTTTGAAAGGTCAATGATACTGAGGGAGATGCCCAATGTTTAGAAAAACCACATCACATCTATCTATCTCCATGCCAGGGAAATGCAGGCCAAACAGCTTTGTCTTAGGTTCAGTGAAAGTTATGGAGAAAATCCTCCTGGAAATCATTCCAGACACAGGAAAGTCACAAAGATGACTGAAAGCAGTCAGCACAGGTTGTTCAAAGGCGACCCATGTCAAAAACCTTTACAGGGCACAGTGTTTTCTTTGCACAACATAAACCAGCTGAAAGACTTCATCTATGTTTTATCTGGGCCAGTTTCCACAGAGCGTCCCAGACAATTTTAGTAGATATAAACACTAATAATCTGGATTAGATTATACATCTGGTAACTGTATCAGTGTTCCTCCCTTAAGGTCTTTTGATGTTTTATTTCTTGTTTAATGTAGTAAATTACTTCTGCCAGTTTCCTTTTTATTGACTTTACCCGAGCAGCAGAGTAGGAAGGGAGGCATTGTTGGCTGAGGTCAAGTGGAAATCTTGTGAGAAGAGTCAGTGCTGAGACCTTGGGTTTCACACAGCGTTTGTGGCATCAGGATGATCCTTCATTCTAATTCAGCCTGGCTCAAGGAGTCTCCCTTTCAACAAAACACACAAATCAACCTTTTTTATTAACTGAAGACAATAGATTGTGACAGGAGTGCATTCAGTGGGACTATCTTTGGAGTAATAGAGAGGATAGCTCCTTCAGGACCCACTGCCAAGCAAAGGGAATTAGCGCAACTGGAACACCCTGCAGAGCAGAGTTCCTCTTTGCTGTGCACAGCTTTGCATGAGGTCCTGATGCTTTCCCTAAATTTCACCGATACACCCCAGACCCATAACTGAGGGAGATAAACAAAGCGTTGGGTCAGTTAACTTGTTCTTCTGGAGCCAGTGCAGTTCCACATTAGACTTGCATCAGCTTTAGTGGAGCCACTTATTAAAAGAGGAGGAAAGAAATATGTTTGTAAAGTGCATATATGGGCATTGAAATTGTATGGCCTCTTTGATAAAGGAATGGGAGCTTCATCCATGAAATGAAACACAATAAATTATGTTAATGTCTATACACCATTTTTCTTATTCATGACTAGAATTTAATTCCTTCAGTGTGATTAGATACGTTCCTTCACAAGTCACATTGTTTTTCAAAATGTAAAGACTATCACTTCTTATGTAAACCTTCAATGTCCTCTAACCCACAGCAAACAGGTTCCTCTGCATTAACCTTCTTTTATGTTCAGGTGATACTTCTACTGGATTCAGGTCATAAATGTGAAAGACAAACTATACTGATGTGACAAATTGTTTAAATATCAAAAGGAGGAAATACAATGGATTGAAAATTAAGTCTTACATAGGTTTCTAAATTAGGATCTTATAACAGAAAAGTGTTTGCAGCTTCTAGTACTTTACAGAGCAAAACTCATCAGGCTATATCTAAAACTGAACACACCCCCACCATTTTATGCAAAGTTCAAATGTGACTCAAGTGTGACTTGAGTGTTAAGTGTGACTCGAGTGTTCAAATGTGACTCGAGTGCTCAAATGTGACTCGAGGCTCAGTGCTGTGACTGGACATCTGATTCCTGAACAGACTCTTGTAACTACTCATGAGTAGTTTCAGCACCAAAAGCAGTGAGCAGTTTTAGCATCAAAATATTCTCCCTCAGAAGTCTGTGGCCTCGTACCCCTCTGAGAACTAGGCATGTCCTTAATATTGTGGGACCATGGCTAAGGGACATTTCCTTTGGTTTCTGCTGTGATGTGGGGACAGCCTCTGTTCTGGCACCAGCACCAACAAAAACTGCAGGTCTCCACAGCATGGTTGGCTCTGGCTGGATGTCCCTACTCCCGGGGACCTCTGCCAGTAAGGGGGAGGCATGATCCACCTCTGCCCCTCACAAAGGCCAGAACACACCTTACACAGAGGTCTTTCTTTTGCCACTGTCTGGAGCAATCACCTGCTTCAGTTTCATGAGTGCTCAAGACTAGCACGGTTAAAAGAGGCCCTTGGGGTTTTTAGTGAGTTGTGGAAAAAATGAAATTGTGATGATGGACATGCCACTGGAATCATGCCTATTGCACTGTACCATTCTTTCCTCTACAGCTGTATGCTGATTCTTCAGTGAGTTTTCCTGGGATCTGATGTAGGCTGCTGTTCTCTGAAGTTTAGGGAAATTCCCAAATTAAAATTATTTCAGTACCAGTTTCATAATTCCATGAAAAGTTTCATAAAACGCCATTCATGTCACTCCTTGAAATCACCCTCACAATTGCAGAATATGTGGTTACAGTAGAAAGAGGAAATGGTTTCTTAAAATACATATTTTTAAAAGGCATACAAATTATTGTTATAGCTAATTTGCAATAATGCAAATATCATAAATATTCTTGTTACATTGCATGTTTTATATATCGGTATACATGTGATTAATAAATATATAATGTATTGGGTACTCCTCTGTTGGCCTGACCCGCTTTCGAGGGAGGTGCGTTGGCTTCTGGGAGTCTGGGTCAAGAAAATTACCAAGAAGCTGCCAAGCCTGATCAAACCCACAGATTGTTACCCACTCTTATTGCTTTTGTTACCTTCTCTAGTAAAAAAGATGATGAACCACTGGCAGTGTCTCGTGTGTGGAGCCCCTGGTAATAGCCAGGCTTTAGAAGCTAAAACAACAGAGGTGGTTTTTATTTTCCAGATACCCAGAGCTGAAGTCGTTGCAGTATTCAGCATCTTTATGAAGAAACTGTGATGTCTGAAGGAGTGGAGACAGTATCAGAAGGGAGAAAGACCTGATTCCTCTACCATTATTTTGTTTGTGTAGCTGAAACGTATTTGTGACGTGGAAGCTGGTACAGCTGGCAGTGCCTCTCCTTCTTAGACAGGCTGAGAAAGTTGGGGCTGATCAGCCTGGAGGAAAGAAGTTTGAGGTATGGAAACCTCATAGCAGCTTTTCAGCATCCAAAGGGGCCTATAGAGAAGCTGGAGAAGGGACCCTTGGTCAGGAACTGCAGTGATAGGACGAGGAATAATGGGTGCAAATGAAAGAGGACAAATTCAGGTCAAATATCAGGATGAATTTTTCTCGTATGAGGGTGGTGAGGTACTGGAACAGCTGACCCAGAGAAATGGTGGATGCCTCAACCCTGGCAGTGTTCAAAGTCAGGCTGGATAAAGCCTTGAAAAATCTGGTCTGGTGAAAGGCGTCCCTGCCCATGGCAGTGGGAGTTGGGACTAGAAGATCTTTAAGGTCCATTTTAACCATTTAACATTCTTTGACTTTATGATATAATCAGATCTCTGATTAGAAAATACCTGGAGTGTTTGAAGTGGTAGTGGCCATTCTGCTTCTCTGGTGGTGCTGTGGTCCTGTAGCAGCAGAACTCAGCCAGGATAAGGGCACTAGAAAAAAATCCCTGCAATAAGCTCTGTGCAGACAGCAGAGACAAAGCGCAGTGTAGGTCAGGCACTGGGAACATCAGAGGAGCAGGGTCACAACATCCTGGCCTTGTGACACAGGGAAATGTCCTTAGCACCAGCACTCACCACATCCAGTATCTGCACGTGCTTCACATCCACACACTGGATGCCATTTTTGCACTGATGCAAGCAAAGGCTGTTCCTCTAACAGAGGCTGCTCTGTCAAAATTGTGTTGTCCCTCAGGAATCCAAAAAGTCCTACATTCACCAGACTTGAAAACTTATCTCAGTGTATCATGCCATTGTTCAAAATAGAGGAAAAAGCACTTTAAAACAAATTTTTGTGATCAAATGTATTCAGATAGTTAAAAAGACATAAAATTTAGGGCAGCAAAAGTTCTTTGAAAGAAATCCAGTTATGAGTTGGAGAGTCTTAGAGATGGAGTAGTCTGTAAGGTCAGTGTGTAACTGCAGCAATTAGGTATGTGACAAGATATTGAGCATTTTTAAAAATCCCTATAGAATAACAGATCTTAACAAAAACAAAACACCAGGCAGAAATTGGGGTTTTGTCCCTCAGGTTAACTTGTTGTTTTATTTCACTATTGCTCTCTTCTACTAACTGCAGACTTCATCACCACATAACTGGCTTTCATTTTCTTTTATGAGCCTGTTTTTCCTTGCCCCAAGTGAAAGAGGATATCCATCTTTCAGAATTTCTGTCCTACCTTTTGCAACACCACTCATTTGTGCGTGGCAAGAGCAAAAGCATTTAGCAAGTCCCACTGTGGTTTAAGGAAAATTGCAGGTTTACTATTGCAATAGAATAAAGCTTTTGTTGACCTACAAGATTGACTAATGTGGGACAGTTCCTACTTCCCCTTACTTTGATGTCATCTCTTTAAGGGACAAGCAGCAGAAATAATAACTGTATTTTGCTCTTTATTTTTCTACTCTGCCATGACACTGACTTTTAATGGGAAGAGACTTAAGAGCACACCACCTGTTGGAGGTGCCCCCTTGAATCCCCTGCCATCAGGCCCAGTGCCTATCATGCGAAGAAAAGGAACTGTCTCCACCCTGTTATGGTGAATAGTGATTTTCCTTTAAAAAAAAAAAATGTGATAATTAAGTGTCTGTGCTGCATTGTCATTGGTAACAAAAACTAGCTAAAAATCATGATGAGAAATTGAAAAAAAAAACCTGATTTTGTTAATGGTTTTCAATTACATGTAACATGCTATGATGAGAAGCGTATACATGATCATTTTTTCATAATATGCTCTAAAAATCTTTAGTTTTACTTTGAAATGAAAGGAGTCACCAAAAGAGAACTATAGAGCTTGTTTGTTCCAGGAAAACACATGATGGTGAGACTGTTATCAGAGAAGTAGAGACTAACCCTGCAAAGTGAAATTTGAATAACTATGACTTCTTGAGCTAGATCGTTTCTGCTTTTACAATTTTCTGTTTTCCAGCTCAGCTTTTCAACTTCACTACCTGGTTAACTTTTAGGCTCAAAGAAAAGATAAAAGATCTTAGCCAATGAACCAGCATCCCTGTCCCTTCAGCATGAGATCTTGCAAAGTCTGGGTGATCTCAGAGTCACCCAACAGATCTTACACTAAATGAGGAAAATCTCGGCCAACCTGTTCCATAGGGTTAAGGTAGGAAATGAGGAAAAAAAAAAAGAGGATTAATTTGGATGGAAATACAGTTTTTTTTCATATACACTAAGAAGGAAATGAAAACCAATATTAATGCTGTTTAAAAAAAAAAAAACTGCCAATGATTTTGAAATAATTGTCTTTACTCAAAATGGGATTTTGATTCAAGTTGAAATCACCTCTGCATGTGCCCTTTAAAAAGTATTTTGTAGAGATGCTATCAAGGTTCATCCACCTCAAGACCATGTCTACGCTCTGTGATGAGTGTTACACACCACTTAAAGAAAGGTGGGTTAGAAGAGTATCAGCAGGCCTTTGTGATGGTGGCTCCTCCTGGGTTTTTACCTCACGAGGGGGCCTTTAGTTGCAGGTTATGAGCTGTTTTCTCCCGTGGATTCTTACCTCCTGCACAGTCCGGGATGAGTGCTGCTTAGGGAAGGGAACATCTGCTCAGCCCTCTCACTGTTTTTTCCAACAGCTGCCATCTGTGTCTTTCCTGAAATTTTCTACACCTGAAATGGCAGGGAGGTGCTAACCACAACAGGATTTCTACCACAGCCTTCTAATTCCTCAAAAGTATTTATTTATATGAGGGAAATTATGGCAATAAAATCATTGCCATGAAAAATTTAAAACAATGAGGTTTTCCTGGGGTTTTACATAGATTGAACCAAAAAAAAAAGTGAAAAATTTTAATAAAATGTTTAAGTCTTTTAATTCACTAAAGTTATTCACTAAATGTTTTATAGACAGCTTCAGCTACACAAATAAAATAATGGTTGAGGAATCAGGTATTTCTTCCTTCTGATACTGTCTCCACTCCTTCAGACATCACAGTTTCTTCATAAAGATGCTGAATACTGCAATGAATTCAGCTCTAGGTATCTGGAAAATAAAGAAAATAAAATAAAAAAACACCACTGTTGTTTTAGCTTCTAAAGCCTGGCCATTGTCAGTGGCCTAAAGGGGCTCCACAGATGAGACACTGCAAGTGGTTCACCTTCTTTACTGCAGAAGGTAACAAAAGGACCATGCCTAAATCCTTTCTTACTGGTGATAATTTCAAGGAAAATCTTCCAAGAGAAAAAAGTCTTTGAGGAAAAAAGGGAATTAATGTGTCTTGACAAGTTCACCAAACAAAGGTGAACTTTCATTTATGTGGAAGTTCACCAAACTTTCATTTATTTTTCATTTTGAACTAAACATGTCTCTCAGTATTAGGTTTAGAGTTCAGTAAGGAGGAGGGTAATTTTTGAACATCCTCCTTGCAGTCTTGAACCTTGGAGGGCAGCTGCTGTACCCTTAATATGCAGTGTATAAATGATGCCTAAATTATTATGAAATACTTCAGAGAAAATGATGTTTTAAAACGCTCAATGGACTAACCCTAAATAAGAAGAAAAAGTTTAAAAAGAAAAGAAAAGAAAAGGAAAGAGATATTTTCAAGAGTGCTTCATTGTTTGTAAAAGGGGTCAAGACCATTGCACAGAAGCAAATCAACCTTTGGGGATGTCTCTTCCAGTAAAGGTGGTTACAGCACCACTAAACTTTCCAATAAAGTCCCCCCAGAGTGCATTCAAATCTGCTTCTTCCTTTTTGCATGTAATTTCCAGCAGTGAATAAAGCCCTGAGGATAAATAAATGTAATTGTTTTTACATGGCCCCCCATGGCCTCTGACTCGTGCCAAGTGAGAGTCACTTTGCTGACGCACCTCTCGCCAGCCAGCTCTGCAGTACACTGGTGGCTCCCTTGCCCTCATTCTGCTCTCCCTCTGCACTTGGCAGAGCTGTGAGTGTGGGATTTCACAGCCTCGTCTGCCAACTTTGTAATGAGAGATGTGTCCAACTACTATTGGTTACTTTCGATTTGTAAGGGCTAAAATAACATTATTTGAAGCTTCAGACAAATACCAGGAAGGAAAAAAACCCCTCTGCTGTGGATTTACTGGAACACACTATCATCAAGACTTCAAGGGAGGGAATTGGTAAAGGAACAAATTGCATGGATTGCACAAGCTATTAATTTTACAATTTGGTGAACAAGCCCAATAACGCATGCCCTAATGTGAGAACGTAGGTAACAAGCACCACAATTCACAGCCCTCACATCTGTCTTAAACTGATCTTTGCATAACTTCCCACACTAACTAGCTACTACACTTTCTTAAAAAGCAGCTGAATCCTTCTCTGTCTGTTGCTTCCTAAGTCATTTCCTTAACAGAGTCAGAACACAGCTACTCTAGTAAGAATTTAGTCCAGTAAGATTAAGCTGAAGATCATGACAATATTTCTAGATTGGTTATTAATATTGCACAAACCCAAAGAAACACACAAAACCTATTTGCAAAACGTGAATTGCAGGTTGCATTTCCTATATACAGTATCATACTTCTTTTGCAGTCTATCAGCCAGTGTGCCTTATTCAAGAGTCCTCGTAGGATTTTTGTGGTTGTTGGAGCAGAAAGAAGAATAACAGGTTTATTAAACGGTGAACCTAATGTTAAACTACGAAGCAAGACTTTGCACAAAGAATCAGTGTCAGCTTTGTACTTTTTGCTCATCAAAATCAGCAGCCAGAGAATTCCCAAGATGTTAAAGCAAATTTATAGAATAAAGACTCTTTCTAAAAACATGCCTGGCAGGTTTTGTAGCTATATTGTGCAAGATACAAAGTAGAAATAACTCATAAATACCTTAAGGTAAGGAAAATGTTTCAACTATTTTGGTCAACCAAGAGTTCTGCTATTTAAATAGGACTCTGAAAATTTTCTTTATTCTTAGCATTTCCTAGGCTGTTATCATTTAGCAGTCAGAGAGGATCTCATGTAAATTTGATAAAAAGAAACCTTCCTGGCATAAGAGTACTGATTAAGTGCTAGAAAAGTAGTAGGAGTTCATGTTGCTATTTTTAAAGCCTTCCTCTGCTGATCCAAAAATCCCATGCCATTCCTAAGAAATGCAAAGTGTTCTGAAAAACTGATAAATGTAATTTTTTTAAAGTATTTCTCCAGCAGTTTTCCTATGCCAAAAGAATGAGTAATTTTTGAAACAAAGCAACCAATTTGTTATACAGCTTGTTTTTGCGCTGTATCAGAGACCATTTTTTGTACTCCACGTGGCCCTAAGAGGTTACCTAGTACAACTGTGGCACACCTAAAACACTCAGCACCTTGCAGATGCTTTAGTGTTTCCCCAGAGCAGGGCTTTAACGCCAAGCATTTTCTCTACTGCTGCATTTACAGCCTCCCCTGGCAGCTCAGCCCCACTGCCGCCTCCCCTGGCTCCTCGTGCCGTTCTCTCGGGCCAGAAGCGCTGCAGAGTCCGATCGTGGGAGTATCTCATGGCTGTCTGCCAGAAGATCCGCGTGCCATCCTAGGAAATGTAGCATCAGCAGGACACTCTGGAGAAAACACACATTTGGTGGGGGAAGGAAACTGAGCCGCTAAACAAGAACCATTTGCCCAGCTCTGCAGGAGAGGAATAAGTTAAATCTGTGGAGGTCATACATGAAGATGGCTGCTGGTCTTGGCAGCCTCTCTGCACGGCAGTCTTCCACAGAGACTTTAGTCTTCAGTGCATTTCCTACCCCTTTATTTTGTTCATGAACGTCAATACAAAATTAGTTAGCACCAAAGACTGACTGCAAATCCCAGCAAAGGGGAAGTTATCATGTGCTCCTCCATTCCCTGCCCGATGGAAAGACTGCATACAGTACTGACATTCTGTTCTAGCAGCACTTTTTTAAGCATAGGATATTGAGCAAGGGTCAGATCTTAACTGCAACAAGTTTGATATTTCAGATAGCTGTATTTGACCTCATAGTAATGGAATAATTCGGCAACAGTATCACTCACCAGCTGCTGAGGGGCTTTGGTTTTTCTCCTTCTAAAGAGAGGAGACATCTTTCAATTGTTCATTTTCTAAAAGCTGCGGAGTCTGGTGGGCTTTTGCCAAAGAAGTGGATGAGTCAGGCTTCCAACAGATAGTACATGCAGATCTCCTAGAAGCAAGTTAAGCTGTTCCTGGGAAATAGCTCTGACTTCACAGCCTGACACAGCCAGTGAGGCTGAGCAGAAGAGACATTCACACGTGAATCATGGTGGAACAGGTAGCTCCACACACAACGTGACATCACTGTTACATCAAGTGAGAGTAAAGGTAGAGTTAGAGAACAACTGGACTATTCAGTCCAGTTACAAATTAAATCCAGAGAGCAGCAACAAAGCTGGTGAAGGGTCTGGAGGACAAGTCTTATGAGAAGTGACTCAGGGAGCTGGGATTGCTCTGCCTGGAGAAGAGGAGGCTCAAGGGAGACCTTATCCCTCTGTCCAAGTGGCTGGAAGGAGGCTGGAGCCACATGCGGGCTGGCCTCTTCTCCCAGGCAACCAGGGACAGAAGGAGAGGACACAGCCTTAAGCTGCACTAGGGGAGATTTTAGTTGGACATCAGGAAGAATTTCTTCATGGAAAGAGTGATTGGGCATTGGAATGGGCTGCCCAGGGAGGTGGTGGAGTCAGTGTCCTGGAGGTGATTAAGGAAAGACTGCATGTGGCACTCAGTGCCATGGTCGAGTTGGCACAGTGGTGTTTGGTCACAGGCTGAACTCAATGACCCCAGAGGTCTTTTCCAAACTAATTGACTCTGTGATTGACACACACATATTCCCCTGCTGTATGTATTGCCCTTTAGAGCACAGCCCAGAGAAATAAGCAGTAAGTCAGAGAGAAAGTTCAGAGCATCCACTGTCCCTGCAAACCTTTGGCAAACAAAGAGAGATTATTTGCTGCGATTTTATTCTGGCATACTGGAAAAAGACAGTGCACAAAGAAAAGGAAAAAGGTAAACACTGAACATTATTAAGGAGCATTTTCTTGTCTCTGTAGCTGAAACTTAGATGGGTTGAGGACACCAGGAATGCTTGGAGCCTTTCCAGACCCTTTGCTACCTTGGTCTGTGACTTGTTCCACTAAAACTCTCATAGAGAAACTTAATCACTTCCTAACTACTCATTACTGATCTGCCCTCTGAGTGCCAAAACTAGCCACCTACCCTCATTGTCTGCTGCAGTAAGTAGAAATACCTGAGTTTAATCTGTTATAGAGAAACACCATAACACATTCAGAAGTGGAAAGACTCACTTGTTCAGGGATGTAGTGACCCAGTAATATAATGCTTCTGCTCCACTATCATTTCCAGAAAAGTATTCAAAGGCACCTTTTCTAGAGGAAAATGTCTTTCCTATAAGGGTGACTCCAGTATAAATCAGGTTATTGCAACCATGGTTTCTGAGGGGTAAGATTCACTGAATGAGGTGCCATGAAATTTTCAAAACTGAAATCCAGATTGCCAGAGTTGTTTTCTTTGATATAATTCATCTAGTACAAAAGTTTGATTCATCAAAGTTGGTTACCATTTAAAGTTACAGTCTTAAGGGCACTGGGACACAGCCCACATCACCACCAAAAAAAAAAAAAAAGTGGTCAAATAGAGAGACATGGCAAGGGCACACAAATTTTGGACCACTGCAGCAAAAGCGCATCCTAATTCAAAAGGGATGTTGTGCACACATTTTGTTTTTCCTTTTAACTGATATTAAGTTAAATAGTTATATATTTATAACAGAATTAATGACTGGGTCCTTTGCTCCAGCTGGGAAGTTGCAGTGCTTAGAGGTTTTTATCTCACTGATTCCAAGGAAATACAGCAACAGCATCAACAGCCAAAGAGATGGCAGTGAGCCGGGCCAGTTTCACTCAGAAATTTCTGCTGCTGGTGTATGCAGAGCTGTCAAAACCCTTGGTGAGTTTCATTGAGAACTGGAGGAACTTTACACCACTTTCCAGTGACAGAGTACAAGCATCTTCCCTTCTTTCATCTTCTTCATTATCTCCTTAGAATATGCTTAAATCAATTTTTCAGTTAACCCTTGAAGAAGATTTTCTCAGTAAGAATTATCCATTAAGTACAGAAATGTTAATGTTTCAGTAATAAAGACCAGCAGTGTGACACAAGGCCAGTTTAAGCTGGGCTAGAGTTAATTTTCACAACAGCTGGTATGAGGCTGTGTTTTGGATTTGTGCTGAACACAGGATTGATAATATAGAAATGTTTTTGTTACTGCTGAGCAGGGCTTGCACAGATCCAAGGCCTTTTCTGCTCTGTACTGGAATGTTGTGAGGGGACTGGGGGTGCCTGAGAGGCTGGGTGGAGACACAGCCAGGACAGGTGACCCCACCTGACCAAAGGGATATTCCAGATCAAGAGACATCATGATCTGTATATAAAGTGGGGGGAAGAAGGAGGAAGGGGAGACATTTGAGGTGATGGTGTTTGTCTTCCCACGAAACTGTTAGATGTGATGGGGCCCTGCTCTCCTGGGGATGGCTGAACGCCTGCCTGCCCATGGGCAGCAATGAATTAATTCCTCGTTTGTCTTTGCTTGGGTGCACAGCTTTTGATTTCCCTGTTAAATTGTCTTTATCTTAACCCATGAGTTTTCTGAGTTTTACACTTCTGATTCTCTCCCTGATCCAAATGGCGGGGAAATGAGAGAGCAGCTGCAATGGGCCTGGCTGCTGGCTGGAGTGAAACCACAACAGTCAGCCAGTGCTAAAACTCAGCACTCCTGCATGTACAAGGAAATTAGGAAAGATGACATCTTTGGGGAAAATATGAAGAAATAAAAAAAACTTTCCTAGATGAAAGCCCCAAAACCAGTGTAAAAAGCTGTGGTTACATTGTGTGGTACATGGTAATTAGATAAGAGGGAAGCTGGAAGTGATTCTGAAATGAAGCAATCATCCACACTCACGGGAAGCAGTCATGTTCCATATTCTTCCAGACAAACCCGAAACACTTGTAGGGTCTTGTCCAGCTTTGCATGGTGTCTGTAACCCTATTACATTGCAGCAAAAATAACCATTATTAAAAACAAAGTAGAAGAAAGATTAGAGTTGCAGTGATAGGCTCCTGAATGCACAGCTATAAAGGGGAATGTGATGGTACTTGTGAACTGCAATATAGGCTAAATATTTTCTAATTCTAACTCATACAACTTCTTTCAAAGAGTGCCATCTAACTTCTCTTCTAGCCTGCAAAACCTGAAAGCTTATTAAAATCCCACTAGTTTGAGATACAGTCTATGTTACCAGAGAAAAGTCACAAAGCTCAGGGTCTTTTAAAAACTGTAGGGAACAAGTGTGGCTTGTAGCAAACTCTGAAGCTGGGAGAATGGAGCACAGTATTTAGTGCTATGACAAAATATCCATGGCAGTTCTCATGTGTTTAAACTCCAAACACCTGATGGTCAATTCTAACAGAGTGCTGTGAATATTAAGAGTGCTTTTGTAAAGAGTCCAATTTTAATGATTCCTGCTCTGGGTAATTCTGAGGAAAGCCTGCTGTGTAATTGCAATGTGCTCTGCTGCTTTTCTGATTGGAGCTGTCTGGGCTCTTTTTTAGCCTATGCTACCACTGCAAAATCTGAATATTTGTATTCAGCAGATTCATCGAGGGTAGAGCTATTTCTTTAAGAAACCCTGGTCATTGTAATGCCATCTCTAGAAAATAGGCAGTGAATTACCCTTAGGTTCAGGGTCATTGGTCATTGCATTTTATGATTAGGCACAAGGTTTTCTTACCTTCAATTCTAACATCAGACATAGGAATTTAAATTGTTTGAATTATCAGTAAAGACACGTGCCTACAAAAAGTTAAATACTTTTGATGATGCATCTAACTGGTAATGTGGGCATCTGAAATTAGCATTTGGCCTCAAGAATTTTCATGTGGGCTTTGATACTAATTCATTTTGTGTCTTTGGACAAAAGAGCTTGCATTTTCAATTCCCTGCAGGTACAATGAAGGGACCAGCTGTAGATAACCTACTAGAGACTGCCAGTTTGATTAATTATTGTAATAACCCTACAGCTAGCAGCCAGAGAGTCAGCCAGGCATCACTGTTTCTTCACACGGGGGAAGTTCATCATGGTCTCCTTCACAGAAAAAGGAAGTGCACAGTCCTGGAAAGCTGTGAGCAATGGCTCTGGCCCTTGGTCTGGGAGCAGTCACTGCTGTATTCTCTCGGCGTTTTCCCTTTAGCAGGCTCAGTGTTACATTCTCTAGCCATGGCTGTCAGCAGGCGCTGAACACCTTTGGGTGAGTTATTTGGTGAGTCACCTTCAGCCTGTGGAAAATCAGATCACAGAGCTTAGGAAGTTGAAAAGGGATTTAAGGAGATAAAATTCCCTTTTTTTTCTCTTCACTGGCTTCCAAGGAAATACAGTGAGAGCCTCCAGCATTTTAGCCAGCTGCAAGCCTTGTTATTTTTTCTGTTTCATTCTCAGCAGGTACTTTCTGGTTTCTGGTCAAGGGACAGACATTCCCATTCACTTTTTCCTCCGAAACACAACAAAGTATATGCAAAGTAGTGACACTGAAATCACGTCAATCACTTTCAGGCAGATTGAGCAAAGTTTCCTGAAATCTAACAGGATGTGAAAGCAGCAGCAGCACTTTCAGCAGAACTCTGCAAGCCTCTGCAGCAGCAGCAGCACATCTTGCTGAAATACCAAGCTGCCTGGGGAACCCCTCTTCATGTAACTAACCTCTTCCTGTGACACTTTTTACTATTTCATATGTTTGAAGCTGTTGCTTCTTGAGGTTTATTGGGTGGCCAATCCCAAGTGATTCCCCAGAGCTCAGTGTTGGGGCAAGACCTGTTCCATATCTTCATCAGTGATCTGGATGAGGGGATTGAGTGCACCCTGCATACACCGGGTTGGGCAGGAGGATAGGAAGACTCTGCAGGGGGATCAGGATAGGCTGGATCGATAGGCAAAGGGTATGACATGAAACAGGGTGAGGTGCTGAGTCCTGCACTTGGCTCACAACAGCCCCAGACAGGGCTACAGGCTGGGGGCAGAGTGGCTGGAAAGCTCCCTGGCAGAAAAGGCCCTGGAGGGGCTGGGTGACAGTGGCTGAACGTGCACTGTCAGTGTGCCCGGGTGGCCAAGAGCAGTGGCAGCTTGGCCGGGATCAGCAACAGCGTGGCCAGAAGGAGCAGGGCAGGGCACTGTCAGTGTGCCCGGGTGGCCAAGAGCAGTGGCAGCTTGGCCGGGATCAGCAACAGCGTGGCCAGAAGGAGCAGGGCAGGGATTGTTCCCCTGTACCCAGCACTGGAGAGGCCACACCTCAAATCCTGTGCTCAGTTCTGGACTCCTTTCTACAAGAAAGACACTGAGGGGCTGGAGAGTGTCCAGAGAAGGGCAACTGAGCTGGGGAAGGAGCACAAGTCTTACAAGGAGCAACTGAGGGAGCTGGGGCTGTTTAACCTGGACACTCAGAGACTCAGGGAGACCTTATTGCTCTCTACAGCAGCCTGAAAGGAGGCTGAAGGAGCTGGTCTCTTCCCCCAAGTAACAAGTGACAAGAAAAGAGGAAATAGCCACAAGTTGCACCAGGGGAGGTTTAGATTGGACATCAGAATATATTTCTTCACAAAAAAGGTTGTGAGGCATTGGAACAGGTTGCTCAGGGAAGCGGTTGCGTCACCACACCTGGAGGTATTTAAAAGACATGTAGATGTGGCACTTGGGGACATAGTTTAGTGGTGGACTTGGCAGCTGGGTTAACCCTTGGACTTGATGATCTTAAAGGTCTTTTCCAACCTAAATGATTCTACATTTCTCTGATGCTCTGACATCCAATGTTTNCAGGGAAGTGGTTGCGTCACCACACCTGGAGGTATTTAAAAGACATGTAGATGTGGCACTTGGGGACATAGTTTAGTGGTGGACTTGGCAGCTGGGTTAACCCTTGGACTTGATGATCTTAAAGGTCTTTTCCAACCTAAATGATTCTACATTTCTCTGATGCTCTGACATCCAATGTTTGGCAAGGTAGTCTAAAGTGGAAAACAAAAGAAATCTCATGTTTCTTCTGTGCATATTTAGGATATTAGGAAATTCCATGACAATTGACAAATTCCATTCACATTTCCCCCACCTTCCTGTTCTGCTAACCTTACTACAGACCTCAGATACAGTAGATTCAGCTCACATCCAGACATCCACCCATCTTAACCTTCTGTTAGTAGCAGTATTTTGACAGCTGTTCCTTGCGTCAGGACTGACCAGCTGCAGAGAGCAGGGGGATATGACAAAAGGGCCATTGTGATACCAAGTTTGTAAAAAGGAAATTAAGGAATATGTTTTAAACACAGTTAAATTTTGACAGCTCTCCAACTTGCATACAAACACTTTTCCCTGTGATTTCCTACTTGTACAGCTCTGAATTTTTAAAATTTTTAATCAGGCCCTGGCTACAAGTCTAACTGAAAGCAACTTTACCTTCTCTTTCCAGTGTCAGAAATGACACCATCCACGAACACAGGCCTCCAGTCTGAAACATTTGGCCAATGTGTGGTGCCTTAAATACTGATGTTCTCATAAATACTGATGTTCTGTGGCTTTAGTTATGTTATTTTATAACAGGAGAGCTCACAGATTTACCTTATTATAGGAGAGCTCACAGATTCCACTGTATGGGCTTTCCACAGAATCTTATCTAAAAAACATAAAACCCCGACATTTTGCTCTCAAAAACACATGATAAAGAGAACAACAAATCACTGACCCATATCAGCATCTGGTTTACTAAAAGGTGGATTTGAACCTCACTGTTTACTTTTGGACCCAACCCTGCCTCAGCACACGCTGTCTGCTGTTGTTGAAAACAGGTGCCTCCATCTCCATGACTTTGGAGGTCGGTGTGCTCCTCAGTGGCCCAAGTGAGGTCAGCCCACAGATGTCGAATCCAAAATGTTTCAAAACACTTGAGCAAGAAAACACAGCCCCGGACCTGGATTCCTGTCCTGGCTTAGTCAGGGCTGGGTTGCAGGTTCTGGAAAGCTTATCCACTGATGCCAAGAGTGATTTAGCCAGTGAGAGTGTGTGGAAACTGGCTGTGCAAGCTGTTGCAACATACAGTAAGAGCTGCAAAGGCAGCAGGAGTATTACAAGTGCTGTGCTACCACAGCAGTTTGTGCCAAAGAAAATCCCCATAAAAAGCATTTACAGACATTCTCTGGCAGAGGTTGGTTAAGAAAATGGATAGCAAGTGGGATAAGTGGCAATTCCCTATGGGTTATTCCCATACTCCAGAGATAAAGCAAGGAGTGAGCAGCAGCCAGGAAAAAGGGGGAAGTGATACAAAAAGGAGAAAGTTCTGCTTTTTGCCATGACCCGAGCACTTTCCTCAGGGCAGGAGAGAGCAGAAATCAGAAGCAGGTTTGCTCTTAGAGAAGGCATTAATCACGAGGGGAAAATGCCTTGTCATGCTGTGACTCAGCAGAAAACGTTACTTGCGTGGAAGCAGCTGGAGAACACAGCTGGGACACAGCAGTGACTCAGGAAAATCCGGGCTTTGGGCTGCTGCATTCGCCCTTCCTTCCTGCCTTCATTTAGCAATCTGAGCATCTAGGTACGCAGTGATTGCTTATAAAGAGATCTTTCCTATTTCCTTGTGCTGCTAGGTTGGATCTGGATTGCACAGGAGAAATGGAAGTACAGATGACATTGTTGCCCTTTTTGTGAAGTGCTTTTGGCACTGGTCTTCTTACAGCAGCTCCTGTGCATGGTGCTGAGTGAAACAGGATTGTGGGCCACAGATGAGTTTAAATTCATGGTAACACAGACCTGGATCGCTAGCTTTTCCACAGGAAAAAAAGAAAATGGGAGTAAGAAATTCTCCCATCACAGCCTTATACTCTGTGGTGTTTTTAGGGGAAGATCCCTCCAAAAAGAGGATATACCCTTTAATAAATCATATGTTATCTTTTCAGAGAAATACAGCAAGGGCACTGGAGCAATGGAGTGTGTTTCCAAGACGATTGCCTAATTTAACTTTCCACCTCATGGAGTAAAAAAAAAGATAGGATTAAGATTCATCCCCAGGAAAGACAATTGTGAGGATTGGATGCTATCCAAATGCTCTCTCCCATGTTATTCCCTTAAGTGGTGCTGCGGAGCAATGAATGGTTCCTGAGTAGCAATGCATAACATGACTTTCAGGAGTTTTTCAGAATTTTAGCCTGTCCTGCTCATATTTTAGGAAATGTTAGTTTTGCTAAATCCTTTGGATGAACCTACAGTGTTTTTCTTTTCACTATTTAATGTTATACAACAGCCTGAAGACCCCAACCAGAAGCAAATGTCACATCTCCAACTCACTCTGAAGTAATATAACTCACCAGAACTTCCACCCCACTACTCCCAACCCTGATTTTATAACCCAAGTTGCAGACAATAGGCAGCAGGTAAATAGGAAAGGGAACCCAAGTAACACAAGGCACCTAAATAAAACCTAAATATAATTAAATAGCAGAAAAAGGAAAGGTGACCCACACTGACATTGATACAACTGTGATTACATGACCTAGTCACAGCAGAGACCTGGCTAATTGCAAGCTGTTTCTGGATCCTTTGTGTGACAGACAGCATGAAAAGGTAGGATTTGGTGAAGATAAAATGATGCTGTCATGAATTTGAAACATTGTAATATGCAAAAACTGCAAGGTCTCTTATTTACTGGATGCATTAATGAATTTACTGCAAATTCATGAAACTCAAGCTGAGATCTGCAACGTCATTTTCATCAGTCATGATGAACAATCACTTTCCTTGTTGCTGTATTTCTCTTTCAAGCCTCATTGCTCAGCACTATGGTATTTTCTGATATTAAAATGGGCAATGCTGGTGGGCTTTTCTCCTGAAAATTCTGCTGACAAACCCTGGTGACATCTTAGAACATCGTGTTGGTGTTGGGTGACTGACAAACGACGAGCCAAGAAACCGTGGGAAGCGTCAGCAGTCCCCACAGATGAAATGAGAGGCCTGAGTTAAATTCAACTTCGCAAGCACCAGGCATGCACACTCACAGATGCAGCTCGGTCAGGCTCCTGGCTCAGGCCCTGGTTTCTAATCTGCCTGAGCAACACAGCTTCCAGCCGAGACTGCCAGAGGTCATCCAAGGACCGCCATGACTTCACTGGTGTCTCTCCTGGGAACGGCTGTGCACGCAAGCTCAAAGCCGCACGCAGCTCCTCTTACGAGTCCTCTCTGAAAAGTGTTAACCCCCTCTCCAGTGCTAGTTACAACACCGGTCATAGCTTATCTTGTGTTAAGGAAAGATCTGTGCCAAAACAGAAATGTATGGCAGTAATCCTTCCAGTACCACATTGCTTAATCCCGGTTCATCTTCTTCCCCCGCGCTTTTGCCTCTGCTCCAGCAGCAGCACAGGCACGAACCAGACCTGGAAACTGTTTCATCTGAAATCAATACCTCACCATGTGTTTCTCCTTGTTGGGGGCTTATTGTTGGTTGAACACGCATCAAAATTCAGTCTAAGAAAAATTTAATAGACTATTCACCAGTCTACTGACTTACTTGCACTGCCATTCCTGTGCTTTGGTCCAAAGGTACAAAATTGCTCCCCAAAACTTCAAAACAAACTGCAAGAAAGTACCAAAGAAACAAAAAAAAAACTCTGAACAACTCCATACATTTTTTGTCCGATAGGTAGGTTGGAATTCATGTCCCTGTGTAGTTCCTCTCTGTCACCCAAGGCTGGTACATGTCATAAATCTCACAGGCTTGCTGATGGAAGTGGCTATTCATAAACCCAGAAAAACATGCCAGATGGGAAGAGAAGACTGACAAGCTGACTCAGAGGCTTCTGGAGGATGACATGGAGGTGAGCGTATATGAGTTGTCCTGAGTAGCTCTAGTCTTTTATGTCACAATTTGATGTGAGGGTCAGATCTTTGAGGTCTTTCCTAAGCATGACAGCAACGCCTGTAAATGAGTTTGTGGTGCAGCTGGGGAAGGACGCTGGCAAAAGGGCACAACAGCAAAGCAGCAAGTCATAATGCTCAGATGCAAAAAGGACAGTGGTGAGTTTAGGCTGCCAGTCAGCTCCTGGTCTTGCCCTGAGGGCAGATCACCCACACTCCTGGGCAAGAGTCTCACCTCCTCATCTGTGAGGTGTGTGAGACTGTGCCAAGGAGAGTGCTCTAAGGAGAGCATGGTTTTTACTGCCAGAGCCACCACATCAGCCTGAGCATCAGCATGGAGAAGAGCAAAGGAAGCACCTTGTCTTCAGAAATCCAGCCCAGATGAGTAGTAAAAACCATGGCAGATGGCCGCATGGCTGTAATTTGTGCTTTTGAAAATCTCTCCCTGCTAGTTTATTAATTCTCAAACACACTAGGAACCTTACTGAATGGAGAATCCCAGACTCCCTCAGACAACCAAAGACTCTGAATGCAGCCAAGAAGAACTATATTTTCTTGAGGTATTTTCAATTCTTGAACATTATGTAACTTTCATTTATCCTTACCATGTATTACTACTGTGAAAGGCAGAAGAGAAATATTTGACATTTTACAGAGCAAAACCCAGCTATGCTAGACTAATGCCAGCAAAGATGTTTCCTCAGTTGAAGTGGGACCTGAGATCCTTACACATGCTTGACAGGATGTTTAACTTTGCTTTGACATTAATGTTCCCTGTAATTTTATTCTGAAATAAACCAGCAGTTTTAACTGCCTTGTTTTTTCACTCCTTAGGCAATTTATCTTCAGGGAAAATAACTACAAACACACTGCAGGCAAGCATTTATTTGCAGTCTCACTCATTTTAGAGCCTCATGAGGTCCCACAACTTTATTGAGGGTTCCAACATGTGTTATTAAAGCTATAACATCTTTGGAGGCCTTAAAGTGGACTGGACTCTCACTAATAGTAATACTACTGATAATTCTAATAAAGAAGCAATGACCAAGCCTTGTGTTTATAGATAGGAGTTTAAATAAAAGCTATTTATGCTGCAGTAAAGCAAAACACATATCCAGTAAAGCAAATATAGGAAATGAAAACCATATTATATATTTAGTGTCTGTGCTCCTTGGGATGTTTGTTTAATGCACGGTGTGAGTGTGGCAATGCTGCTGATAGGGCTCACGCTGTGTAATCACCTTCAAGACAACAGAAGTGGACAAATGGGATCAGCTGACTGAGCTCCCTTCTTTCAGAGGCTGGGAAATAAAGCAGAAAGTTGGTGAGTTTGCCCTCAAGTGGAGAGGGAAGAACAGAGTGAAGATCTCCTTGCTCTTCCCATCTCTGGGCAGAATCAGCCCCGACAGCTCCTTCGGTAGCACCACGCAGCCCAGCATCCAGGCTGGTGCAGCAGCCTGCACTTCCACTGCCCTTCTCTCCTAAGATACGGCGTGGGTACTTTCTTCCCATCTCTTGGAGCAGTAGTGAAAACAGCATTTCTTTATCTAACTTGCACAGTAGTACCTGCACGTTATTTGCACCTCCAAGTCCAAAGAAGAAGGCAACGAAATACTTTTTCAAGGTGAGACTCATTCAGTGCAGGGCCTAAAGTGGATCTTTTTTGCAGAGTGAGGGTCAGAGGGATGTGTTTTCACAACTCCAAGAAATCCCAGGATATGGTTCCAGTAAACTTGCCTGAAATGACTGAAAATGGATGAAAGATAAAGCCGTTAAAAATGGGAAAGCTTTAGCTTCTCCACATGCCAAGATCTTCTTTTCTAAAATTACGTAAGCAGCCAGGGCATAATGAGAATAAGGTTTGACTGAATTGTTTGATGGAGCTTTCTTTTCTTTAAATTTTGTTTTTAAATATGTACTAACTTATATTTTGCATATATATATGTGTGTGAGTGTATAAAATAAGCAAAATCTGTTCTCTAAAACCATGCATGTAAAAACCCTAGTAAGTCTGTTTCAGGTTTTTGCCCTTTTAGGATTTAGGCTTGGAAACATTTGTTTCTTGAGTTTCTTGTGTTTTCTTTTGTCAGAAGGCTTACAAAGCAATTCACATTCCAAAACCAGTAACAAATTACAGCTTACCCTGTTTCTTTTTCAACAAAATATGAAGAACACATTTCTAGATGGCAAAAAAGAGTTACCAGCACAAATCATTAATTGCCAGACAAGAGCCATAGGCTGGTAACAATATTGTGAAGTCTGTATAAAGGACGCCGTGAAAAATGCAGTTTTATGTGGCTCATTTAGCTTACAGCTGTTCTGCATTCTTATCAAGTGGTATCTTGTGTCAAGGAATGGCAGTTTTAATTTCCTTTGCTGGTTGCTCTGTTTAGATCACTTTGACGCAGATTATCGCTTTAACAAGAACATAGTCCAGCTGGAGGGCAAACACATCTCCTAATAATTTTTCTCTTTTTTTTTTTTTTCTGCTGCTCCTTTTTTTTCTGCTTCTGCTGTGTGCAGCAGCAGTGCAACGCCAAGTTGTATACCTTGGGTTTGCAATAGATAATTTGATATTTTTAGACATTTGGGTGTAAAGTTTGGTCCTTAAATTACAGAGCTGTAATTCTAGCTTAATCCAGAGGAAAGGATTTCATGAAGTAATAAATGAAATGGTGACTGGATTAAGCAGTACCAAGAAAACATTTAAAGCATAGATACAATTTCAATGAATTGTAGACATATTTTTCACCTACTGTGTGTATTTAATTGCTATGTTGAACAAAGGCTAACTGAAGTGGAAGTTTCTCTGACTTTAGGCCTATGCTTGCAACCCAGGTAATTACACTGAAGCGACAGGTGCTTCTATTATAACACCTGTCAACCAGAAATCAAGGCAGCAAAATCTGACCAAGCAGCTGTAACACTCATCAAACTTCCACTTCTGGCAATGGCATGCTCAGTTGGCCCCCTTTTACAAGGGGATTTTGGTAAAGAACTTCATCGCTCTGTGCCATCTCCTGACACATCTCTTTCAGACCTGACAGTCCTGAAAAGGCCCTGTGCAGCCAATTTCCAAGATCTACACTGTCTCCTGCCTTCTTGTGCAGGATGAGTGTCCTTCATCCTTCATGGGTGACAGTGCTTCCCCTGAGAAGTGCTTCCTTTTCCAAGGAAAAAGAAAGGACCAACCAGTGCCAGAGACCACCAATGTTTTTCCAACACTTTAATTTCTCCAATGTAAGCATGAGTCAACACAAGAGAAGCATGAGATGACACAGTGGAGGATTCATCTGGCACTTGGGGTGATGTAACCATGTCTCTGCTGGGGTGCATAAGAAGGGCAGGCCCCAGCACTGTGTTCCAAACATAGGCTGTGTATTCCAGTGGTGTGCCTGGGCTATGGATCCTTGCTAAAAGACCTCTTTGGAAAGCTGTGAGTACCAGCTGTATTTGGCACAACTGGTCAGAAGAACAAAGAAAGGCTGTGGCAGTGCATGGCAGAAGAGGTAAATACAGATCTGGCTCTGGGTAATTACAAGGTAGGATCCGAAGAAGTCATCACTCGGAGGTGCAGTTGATTGGCTCAACAGAATTAAAGAATCACAGAATCAATTTAGTTGGAAAAGACCTCTGAGATCATAAAGTTCAACCTATGACCAAACACCACCATGTCAGCTAGACCATGACACTAGAAGTGCTACATCCCATCTTTTCTTAAACACCTTCGTGGATGGTGACTCCACCACCTCCCCACTCCAATGCAGCTCATTCCAATGCTCAAGCACTCTTTCTGTGAAGAAATTCTTCATAATTTCCATCTTAAACCTCCCCTGGGGCACTTTAAGACTGTGTCCTCTCCTCCTGTCCCTGGCTGCCTGGGAGAAGAGGCCAACCCCTACGTGGCTCCAGCCTCCTTTCAGGGAGTTGTAGAGAGTGATAAGGTCTCCCTCAGAGAGTTATAGAGAGTGATAAGGCCCTGATCCTGCTGGCCACTCCGTTGCTGATCCAGGCCAGCATGCCACTGGCCCTCTTGGTCACCTGCACACACCCTTGCTCTTGTTCAGCTTCTGTCAACCAGCATCCCAAGGTCCTTTCCTGCTGGGCCACTTTCCAACCACTCCTACCACAGCTTGTAAGAATTTCATGCCCAGGATTTCCTACTTTTTAGGCAGTTTGGCCAGGATTTTCTTGCTCTAATTTAGGTTCCAGAAACTTTACAAAATACCTAATGTTTCAACTTTGCTAGTGAATTGTGACTAAAACCATTCTTAGGCACTGAAGCTCATATACACATTATTGAAGTATCTCACCTTCCAAACTAGATTGGGTGCTCATAAACTGCCTCTTAGGAGTGGCCGTGGATTGATTGGTCTTAACCCCCAAACCACGCCCAAAAACTGTTTTGGAGAGTGATATTTGTCTTAGCCTGAGGTGGAGACATGCATATTCTGGTAACACAGAGCTCTGAGTGTCCTTGTCCAGGGACACTCTCTGGCAGTCTCCAGCATCTTCACCAGTACAGATACAGCCTGCCATTGATTCATTTCATTCATTTTCTTTCCCTCAGTATTTAAATCTCTCCTTTTCCTGAGCCATATTGGTCTCTCCCTATAGTGGATGCCAAGAATACAACTGCCATCTGTAGGAATAATCCCTTCTTGTCAGATGTGCCTGAGGTTCCTCAGATCCATCCACCATGCAGCCCACAAGAGGCTGGTGGTGCTGCCAATGATTGATTTTTCACGTAGCTCTTGAACAAAACCTCTCCCTGCCCCTGTGGCCGCTCCTCCAAACAGCTCCACGGTCACTCCCCACCCTCTGCTGCCTCCACACACACTAAGCTCAAACCAAACACCTCCCTCTCTCCTCTTCTCCATGGTGCACCAGCCATGGCCCTTACCTCCTGAGGTGGCACTGGTCTTTGCAAGGCTGTGGTAGTCAGGTCCAGCACTGGATTCAAGCTCCTGCAGAGGAGTCCTTGGCATCCTGGAGACAGTACAGTTTTCCTTTCACTGTTTTTTGGGTGTGCTGCAGTAGCACTGCCTTCAAGTGACATGGCATCCTCCACTGAGACACACAAGCCACAGCCAGATTGTCCACCAGAAAAGGAGGATCAGGTAAGGGGAAAAAGTCTTTGTGATCCAAAACAGGAGAAAGGCACAGAAACCACACTGCAGGAGACAAAGAACTGAGTGACGAGTGCTCCTATAGCTGAAAGGAGATATTAGAAGGCATAGTAGCAAGGATGTATTCAAGAGCTGATTCTCACAGACCAGAGTTCAGAAGAGGGTGCAGAGCAAATTTTCAGCCACTCAGAGTATCAATCCTACTCACTATAGCTGTGCTGAGAAAGACAGTGTCCTAAAAGGAAACATGCAATATGAAGACATTTTCAGAGGCACGTATCTGCAGCTGACTGAGGTCATTGCTTTTGAGACAGTTACTCCTTTTTCACTATAATGGAAAAGAGAAACTTGAGAATAAGAGAAGTGAAAGAAAATATCTGCGAATCCCTCTTCCATACAAGCACAGACACATTTCAGTTTTCACTTGGCCTCTCTTGCCAAGCCATCACATCTCTCTGTTGTGACATCCTCGGGTGCCAGGCAGTACATTCAAAAGTGGGTACTGTTTTCCCCAGAATGACGTGATGCTTTCCCCAGAATGACACATCTTCCTTCTGCAAATGAGTGACTGCAGTCCTTGAGTCACTGGGGAGAAGCCTGTCATCCATTATTGTCTGCCTCAGGGCAATGAATACAGGGCACTTCCAAACAATTAGAAAGTTTTTGTTGTTTGTTTTGGTTTTTTTTCCCCTGGGGAGGTTTTTGTTTGGATTCTCACACCTGTGTCCCAGCCCGAAGCTGTGCTGGGAGAGCAGGGCATCTGTCACCTCAGCAAGCAGCCCCTGTACATGCTGACACACCGGTGATGCGTGCAGAGCTCCCAGCACAGGCTGAGAGCAGCAGTAACGGTGTGTGTGCAACCTGCCGAGCCACCCGGGCCCCCAGCATGGGCAACTGAGACAAAAGAGAGCTGAGCACACTGCAGGGCACCAGGAGATAGAGAGCCATGCCCGGGCTCTTGGTGCAAGGCTGAAACAAAGCAAAATCAAAGAAAAGCTGTAGAGAGGATGCTGCATTTCTTGCAGCATGTACATCTGTCCTGCACCTCACAGAGGCCAGGACTTGCTCGCCCGTACAAGGAGAATTGCATCATGAGTCAGTGAAGGTTTATACTTATATTTTGAGTCCGGAGTTTAGGGTAAGCTGAGCCTTAGTACCTTTTTACTGTTAGAAATAACAGTTGTAGCTCAATCCAATTACCAAAAGCATATGAAATTTTTCCTTTCAGATACAAAAGAATGCAGTGAATAAGATAGCCTTTCACATGAAAATGTCTTTTAAATTACTCATGTTTCATCTTGTATGTTTGGTTTTTTGCCTACCACTTCAATGTTAATAATAAAAAAAAGTAATTTAAAAAAAATTCCTGGGCCTTCATTTACAACATTTCCATTTAGTTCAGAAAAGTATCAGCCCAGTCCTTGCACATGTGTTTCTGTGTTAATAGTATGTCTAATGGATTAAAAGCCAAATTGCCTGCATTTATTTCAGTGGAATGACACTGGTAGAAAACTGAGTTACAAACAATAAATGGATTTCTCCTGCTGGTCTCAGGGATGGATGGGCCTGAAGAAGCAATTGCCTCTTTCTCCTGGTGGTGGTCCTACCAGCTCATATAGCCTTACTGTGGAAGATGAGGAATTAGGGAGAGAGGCAGAGTCAAAATGTTGTTACTGACTCTGTCTAGGCTACAGCCCCATGTTTTGCAAGCTCTATAACTCCATGAGGCAAAAATAAAGGCCAGGCCAATTTGCTTCCCCACTTCATTTCACTTTCTAAATTATTTAGGAGAGGCTGAACTATTTGACCCACCAAGGAAATTCAATTTTGCAGAACTTTTTAGCAAAGCTGGGCATCTCCTGACCTTGTCTCTCTCCTTCTTCCCTTTAACTCTTTTTTGATTCTTTCCTTTTCCCTCCACTGTTTTTCTATACCCTAATTCTGCTTTTCCACCTACTCCTTCTCTATATCTGAATTCTGCCTCAGCTGCACTCTTTCTTATTGAAAATTTTGATTTTTTTTCAGTTCTCATCACCTCTTCTTTTTTTTTTTTTCAATACTTGGCCATTCTCTGCTCTCCAGTAAAATACTCTGAATCTTGTGGAACCTGTATGGAGGCTTTTTGCTTCTTACTCATTTGCTGTGGAAGGTATCTGGAAAGTTTTTTGTTCTAATGGAGCATGGGATCATTTAGATAGGAGGCACCCCTGGAGGCCAGCTAGGCCATCCCATTACTGAAATATCTATTTTGAAGCAGCATCAAGATGCTAAATGTCTTCTCCAGTCAAGTTTCAAACACCTCCACAGATGGAGATTCAGCAGCCTCTGGGCACTTTTGCCAGTGCTTGACCAGTCCCATTGTATAATACTTTTCTGGTTAGAAAATTTGTTCCATGGTTAGGAAGCACTTTCCTACTTGAAATACATATTTCTATTAAAGGCTAGATTAGTCCCATCAGTTTGTTGGCATCCTCTTCTGGTACTTATAGAGCTAATAAGAAGCAGTCTTGGTCCTCTCTGAGGCTTTCTTTCACTAGACTAAACACAGTATCCACTTCCCACTTCCTTTCCAGCACAAAGCCCTCCATCCCTCTGACCACTATTGGCATCCTTCAGTTAAAGTTCACGTCTGAAAGTTCATTGCTCTATGTTTGACATAGAGCAATCAGAAGCATATGCAAAATTGAAGTGAAATCTCACAAATGTCTTTGAATTAGAGCGGTAAGATTCTCCCCTTTCTGCTGGATACCTCATAAGACTGCTCTAAGATCACCTTAGCAACACAGCGGCCATAGACACCAGCATCCTTCCCTTCCACAGATATTTCCATACAGGACACTTGCTGCCATTACAGCACCCAGCTCATTAATTCCTTCTTCACCATCTGCTTACTAACACTCAGCAGTGCCCTCTCCCTTTTAGCCAGCTCCATGCACACCAAATCCCTGTTTCTCCCTGCTCCCTCCTCACTGAATCCCACAGGAATCCATGAAAAGGCTTAATTGAAATTCTCAGGAAGGAAACATGTTTCCTTTGTGTAGGAAATAGTTTCTCAATGAATGTATTGGGCAGACATTATCCAACATTGCCAAGACATGTTTCATTTTATCCACCTTCCAACCTCTATTTGCCTTTCATTCAAAACTTTCCTGAGAGCTTTGCATACTATTGCAGTCAACCACTTAAGACTGCCTGAGTCACATTTTTAACTAAAGGGCCCAGGTTTGCTTTTTTTTCATATGTGTGTTACTGTCCTTACCTAAGAGGTCTGAAACTAGGAATACTTGCCACCAGAGCTGTGCTTTCATGTACCACATGGCTTTCTGCCACATTCCGAGGCACACTTTGCTTCACAAAAATCCAGAAGTTTTCTGGGGATAAAAAATGATACATTCAATGCATTTTGAAAAACAGAAGTGCCAGAAAGATAATCACAGAATCAGCTGAGTTGGAAGGGATCCACAGGGCTCACTGAGTTCAAATCCTGGCCCTGCACAGACCATCCCCAAGAGTCACACCATGTGCCCATGAGTATTGTTCAAATGCTTCCTGAGCTCTGTCAGGTTGGGGCTGTGAACACTTCACTGGGGAGCCCATTCCAGTGACCAAACACCCTCTGGGTGAAGAACCTTCTCCTGATATCCAACCTAAACCACTCCTGACACAACTTCAGGCCATTCCTCGTTGCTGGGCACCACAGAGAAGAGATCAGGGCCTGCCCCTCCTCCAGGTAATTTATGAAGACGTTGAAGAGCACAGGGCTGAGGATGGGGCCCAGTGGAACCCCACTAGAGACAGGTCACTGTCTGATGTCACCCTACAACCCTTTGTGCTTGACCCATGAGCCAGTTCCATCACATGAAACATTTATTCAGCTGTGTGCTGGACATTCTGTCCATAAGGATCCTGTGAGAAACAAGTATGGAAAGATTTACTGAATTGCAAAAGGATTACATCAACTGGCTTCCTTTGATCAACTAGGTGAGCTACCTTGTCATAAAGGAAATTAGGCTTGACAAGAAGGACTTTTCTCTCATGAAGCTGCGCTGGCTGTGGCTGATAATGAAACAATTTAACTCCAAATTTACTTATGATTATCCCAAAAGCATGCAACAAGAAACAAATTGTGTGATAGTTGGCATTATGTCCATTGCTGTGAAGGCAGGCATTTCTTCAACTATATTGTCAGAGCTTATCTGTCAGGTTACGGGGATCCAAAATGTTGTGATAGTTCTGCAGTTTCATTTCTGGAGTTACTAGCTGGAAAAACGATGATGAGAAGAGGCGAAATCCTGAATGAGGAGTTAACCACCAACAGGAGAGATTTCAATTTCCTTCTAATCCCTTTCTTTGCTGAGACATGTCTGATTATCCCCATTGTATTATCCTTTTCAAACACAATTCCCAGCAACATAATTACCAGCACTGCTTTTACAATACTCATAAGTAAAATAATTTTGCAATATGGGGAATTTAAACAAGATGTATTTTACTGGCATTCCCTGAACAATTCTTGAAGTGGCAAAACTCTATCCTATAATGTTTAAAGAATCTCCATGTAGAAACAGATTTTTAAACAAGATGTGGTATTTAAATAGTTTCACTTCCTAAGTTCAAATAGAGTTGCGAATGAAATCCCTGATCCTCTGCTCAAAACATACAAGCATCCTAATCCTGAAACTTCATTCTAGTAATTTAAACCAGACCCAGCTCTTTCATCTGTTTAGTCCTTTACAGATGGACTTTTTAAAAAAACCTTTATTAAAAAAACACCTAAAACATCACATGAGAAAAAACTGCCATCAACAATAACCTCAACTTCTGTTGCAGCTCAATGGTAACAACACTTAGCTTAAAAGCTAAATTTTGTGGGTACTGCTATTTGTTTAGGAAAAAAACTGTATATCACATGAATTGTCAAAAATTAAATCTATCAGTACTGTAAACTAACAGTAATAAATAAAACGCAAAAACTGGAAAGTTGGACGTCAGCAGAGAGAAATTACACAAATCATGCATATGTGAATAGTTCTTTGTAATGGGAACGAACTACATTATTTATGTAAAACAGATTATTTACTATGCCTAAACATGTCATTATGTGCCAGGATATTGCATGGTTTTTTCTCCTGGTGCTCTATTGCTTAGTTCTTGTGAAGTTTTCATTTATTTTCAGGAAACATTTAATATATTCCTGCCATGTTGCATAAAATTGTGCCTGAGAGGAAGGTAATGACACCAGCCAGCTCCTTGTGTGCAGAGAAACGTGTGCTGAAGTCAAAGGCTCCAAACAGCATTCCTTGAGAAAGCTTTGAGGAAGGACAAAGGCCCAGCAGCCATTCCCATCTGTCCCACTGCTGCGTGACCCTGCAGCCACCAGCGCTGCACACAGGCTGGCTCAGAGATACAGCCCTAAGCACCTGCTTGTGGTTCTTCCACACCTAAGAGAACCCTGAGAAAGGAGCTGGGGAAATACCCATGCAAACAGGAATGCTTCAACAAGCAGGAACAATTCCAGGCCATGGGAATTTCCCAAGGCCATCCTCTGGCTCCTTACAGAGCCAACACTAAAACTTACCTTGACACCATCGCTCTGCCAGAGCTTCTCCACTGCAGAGAGGAGTGTGACCACTGTGCTCTCGGGGACAGGAGCTGCAGGGACAGGAGCTGCTTCCCCTCGGTTTGAGTCTGTCAAACTCCATGTGGAGTTCTCAGCAGCTTCGCTGTGAATCAGCCCGAGGAAACTCAAACCCAAGCAGTGGGAATGCTCTCCCCTCCCAGCAGAGGAACCACCTCTGGCACCTGCTCATTCCTGTTACAGCCGACATTCAGCACATCTCACTACACCACAACACTGCTGTAGTGCAGGGATCGGACACAGCTGAAGAAATCACGTTCCTTTTTTACACCAGGAAGAGGACAGCTGTGTCAGTGAGGATGACATTACAGACGTCAGGAGCTGTGGTTCAGAAAGTCTGTGGCTTCTGAATCATCTGCTTTGTGGTGCTAAGCAGGCCCTGTGGCAGTCCCTAACCCCAGACTTTTGTGTTTGAGGGGTAACATCATCGCTGAGCTCCAGAGCAAGGGACATCATGAGCCAATGGTCCCCTGTAGTGATCACTTACACGTCACCTAATATCCATTCAATTTGTAAATAGCCACCTCATTAAACATGCCCCGTTTTAGCACCAAAAATCCCCATTCTAGATCCTCATTCCTTACACACTTTGTGGTCAAGACAAAAAATCTGAGCAGCTATCACAGCTTTTCCACAACTTGGACATGCCAGGAGCCATTCCTGATTTTTTAGAGCATTCACAGATAAAAATAAACATTTTCTATTTCATGTAAATAACTTACGATTTACTAAAAGCACTCCAGATTACTGAGGGGAAGGAAATGAAGGTGATGAAAGCTCTTGCTGATATTTCCTTTGCAAGGCTGCAGAGTAGCGTTGGCTTGTAGTAGTGCAAGGATGCTTTTCATGTGATCTTGTCCTTCTGGATAAATTCTTAGTGAGAATGACAGGCTGCAAACGCTGGAGCAAGAAGCAAAAATGAAAAATACAATAGGAAATAGAAAGTAGACTAAATACACGCACGAGCTGCTTCACCAGTGCTTCATCAGGAAAGTAAATATTGCCTGAGGCTATCTGAGGAAATTATATTCCACGGCTTTTTCAGTCCACGTCAAAGCCTAAAATTCTCTATACTTTGTAGTGTAATGCTGTTTTAAGACTGGAAGGAAGCCTCTCACGTGCAACACCACAGAAAGGAACATCCTAGGCAAAAGGAGATTTTGTGGAAAACACATTTGGTGAAGCTTCACCTAGGTGCAGGGGATGGGGTTGAGGATACAAAAAATATACATATCAGTAGGGAACTAACAGCAAACTTCAGAAGTATCAAGTGACTGTGGGATTACAGATTCCTACAGCTGTCCAGTACAGCTATTCAGGGAAAGGCCTTTACTGAACAAATTTGAAGTGTTACAAGCTTTTTTCAAAACAAAAAAAAAAAAGTTATCCATTTAAAAATCTTTAAGTATCAGTTCTGGCAAGTGGCCACAGAAAAATAAAATAATTTTAAATTTTAAAAATAAAACGCTTGTTACTACAAAAAACCTGTGACTTCATTTTGGAATTATGAAATATGATCTCATCATGTACTCTGAAACATTTAATCTTCACACTCTAAGAAGAGTTACTCCAGGCTACATCAAGATTGCTAGTGCTTAAGGGACCAACTTGAAGGGAGAAGTGGAAGAACAGGCAGAGTGACTTTGTACCCTGGCAAAGGATACTTTGTATCCTGCGTCAATGGCAAGCAAAGGATTTCAAACAGATGTCATCCAATATTTGCAATTAGCAATCCCTCCTTTCCTGATATCATCTGACTAGTTTTCCTCCTTGTGGTATCTCAAAAAATTAGTATATTTCTTACTATGCTAGCCTTGGTTTTGATGGTACTGCTTTAAAAGAGTTTCCTCAAAGCCTGATGAGAAGGAGCTCAGGCTCAGAAGAGAGTGAATGAACAATACAGATTTTAGTAGGGATGGTAGAAGCCGTTTCCCACTTTGTCTGTCTTTCTTTTTGCACACAGGACAGTGCCAATTTCATAATTAATTTAGTAGAAATGTTGCCATTGAGTTCACCCTCTTCCAGTAACTTTACATTTTCTTTGAGAAAGTTTTAAAACAACTTTTCCTCTCTGTGAAACTGATCTTACTCTTCTGAGAAGCAGACATTTTCATTGCCCCGTGACCGATTCCCTGAAATTATTTACAAAAATTTTCTCAAAAAGGACACAATAGGGAAGATATGAAACGTGAAACAAAAAGTGATGGAATTCTAGAAATGTTAAAGGAGCCTTACAACCAATTTTTTAGTCATCATCATAAGCCAGGAAAATCAGCTTTGTTTTCCTGACTGTTTGCAGGCTTTTCATTCTGCAGATGTTCTCTGTAGACCCAAGAGCACTGGGAGCTCTGGTTAAACTGTATGTCCACACATCAACGCTCCTTTCAAAAGCTGTGTTTCCAGTGGTTATCAGCTCATGAAATTTGCTGTCTAAAGGGTCTTGCAACCCCATCACATTGCTTGGTAGAAAAAGCTGACAGCTGTGGACTTACCCATTCAGACGGCAAAGCATGCACTGACAGTGGTCACGCAGCAGCATGACTCTCTTTGCTCTTTCGTCAGGCAAGTGAAGTTCTAACAAAATCAATGGAGGTACAACAGTTTAAAACATGTGCTTTCTGTGGGAAAGAGGGTAGAGCTGACCAAAAAGACCAGTCAGGGAGTAATAATAATAATAATAATAATAATAATAATAATAATAATAACAACAACAACAACAATTTGTCCTAAGTATTGTCTGGAGTTGAATGCAGGCAGGGAGACAGAAGTCCTCATGAATCCAAATTGACTTTAGCTACTAGCTTTGTTTGTTAATAAAAAGTGATGACCACATCAATGTCTTAAAATTTTCTTCTTTTTTAATCTGTTTTCAAGAGTGTGCACTGCTTTGGAGGTGTGAGAGGCGAAATTTATTTTGAGATGAGGTATAACATTTTTCATGCTCAACACAAAACCACAGTGATTTTTATTAATTTGTTATTGATCCTCTCCCAGGAGTCAGGTACTGTATCTTGCTCCATCATACTGACACAGGTGTTCAGGCAGGCAGAGTCATTCAGATCACAACTGGATCCTAATGAAAACTATTAAATTCCTTTGGTGTCTTGTTTTCCATCTAGATGCCCTTCCCAGTCTGACCTAATGGCTCAAACACCAGTGCTGACACCCACGGGAAGTGGTGAGTAAAAGTGACTCGTGGCAGAAGTCCGACTATAGACTGGCACTGATACTCTTTTCTGGTAGCATCCTTCCCACATTTGTACCCATTAGGTAGCATGTCCCCATCTCCCAGGAGTTAGCAGGGTGCATTGAAAGAGCTTTAAACTAAATTAGAATAATAAATAAGCCTGGGGGCAGCACACTAATGTATGATTCTGTGTTTCTGTATCAGCTTATAACAGATGTGAAACTACATGCTACATGCTATGCACAAAGCAGCAGATTTCACTACACAGTTGTGTGGTACCCAGGCTAAATAGGAGATTCAACATGCAGTTGGTAACAGCACAGGAGTGTTCCACTCCATGCAGTGTCTTCTAGATGACTTTAAAAATATATATAGTAGAACACCAAATTTTAGAAAGCAGTAATTTTGCAAAAGGTATAAAATATGCAACTTCCCACATGAAAATTTGCATAGACTATTGCAAATAGATAATGAAAATACTGTGAAATGAAACACAGACGTCTAATTTACCCTTCCTTAAAAATGCCTGTAATTCTGACCAAGGCCTCTGCTCTCTATGTTTGCCAGTTGTTCCTGTATTCATAAGGAACAATACTCCTTAATGCCTTCACATAGGCATATTTTGAAAGTCAAAATACTGAAAAGTCCAGACAAGGACTATCAGAAAATAGTAGACCATAGAGATCTCAATATTTGAGCATTTGTGAGTAAACAATGAAAATCTGAGTAAGAGCAGCAGGGAGTGATGGATGATGATGCTGAGCTGAAGTACAAAGGGAGATTCCCAAGAAATTCCTCTCCACACCAAAACTGACACTGTCACACGTAGCTGCAGCCATAGAGAAGGGCTGGGTGTAGCGTCAGCTGTAGGGAAGGGTTGGGGGAAAGGGGATGGTTTCATTTCAGTTCAGCCTAACTGCTTCTGGTTTTTATTTTTAACTTCTGTTCTCACATATAATTTTAACATCAGCAGGGGAAACTGAGTACAGTCTGCATTTTCGATGAGTGATGCCAGGGGGACTTCACAGCGAGGAGCACCTGACCAGAGCTGTGGTGTTACCCTGCCAGGCACACACAGAGCCCCTGCCAAGGAAGGGGTGTGTGAGAGCTGGTGTGTTGCATGAGAAGCTCTTGCATCAGTACAAAAGAAACTCCAGAGAGAAGAGCTTTTTTCCCCTCAGGAAAAAGATATGACTCCCAGGTAGCCAGGACCCTTTGCCAAGGAGGACCTGCCACCCAATCCTCCTCAGTTTCACCACAGGAACCAGCTCTTCCTTCCAAAAGGCAGCCCATGGAGAAAGTGAGGCCTTCACCTCCCCCGCAGGCTTACTCAACAGCTCTGGGGTCAGAGCGTCCCTGGAAATCAGTTTCTATTTCTGCCCAAGGTCTGAAATTTTTGTACTACATATTTAAGAAAACTTCCCTTGGAATCCACGTGAACCCACTGAGGTGGCACACAGGCTCCCGATCTTCTTTTTCTGACAAAAAAAATGGTTCACTTTAAGAGGAGTGATAGAAAAACATCTTGGCCAATATTCTTCTTGGGAGTTAGGAGACTTTCCTGTAAAGGAGTAAATCTTGGTTCATAATCCGTTTAAATAAGGAAGGGATGTGATTCAACACCTCCCACATCCTGTTGAGCAATCTAAACAAAAAAGCATAAGACCATCTAACTGGCCATCTGAAGGAAAAAAATTAGTTGGACCTAGACCACTCAGGTCTTCTGGTGATGGGACCAAATCTAATCTGGCCCCCATGACACTTCTGCTTCAAGAACAGCAGTGTGGGAAGAGTGAATATGTGAATATTACAGATCCAATGTGACCCATTAATCCTATTATAGTGTGCTAGCACACAATTAGAAAGAGCTCCGACTATGGCAAGTAGGTTCCCGTTTACAAATTCAGTTTAGAATAATAAATACGTTTGCTAGAACTCACCCAGAAAGGAAGAAAGACTCAAATCCCCCAATGTGTAAGGCACTTTCTGAGTAGTGATACTCAGTTTTCTCAACAAAATGGTGTGACCAAAGTGGCAAACTCCACAGCAGCTTCACTACAGGACCCTTGAGTTAGAAAACCTTTATGAAAGCACACAATACTTACTGAAGGTGCATTCTGCATTTTAGTTTTCCAGTTACCCATCTGCTAAGTGAAACTTCCAACACATATTAAATGCTATTAAAAAGTTATCTCCCAAAAGGAATATACTGAAGCCTTGAATCTCATTCCAACAATGGAGTTACAATAATTTACCACTGACGCCACCCAACTTCTGTTCTCACTACAGAGAGAAACTGCTGCTTTCCATGAAAAAGCATAAAAATTTTGTTAAGTGACTTGGCTTATGTATAGGTAATTCACAAAGTCACAGAAAGGCAATCACCAGGAAAACCAGAATGAGAATGCAAGAGAATTCATGGCTAAATGTCAAACCAAGTGAGATAATAATCTGATAATGAGATTATGGGCACAAAAACACTGGGCATGGACAAGGGTAAACATAGTTAGATTTACAGATGTCTCATGGAATGACACAAGAGCTTTTATTTAAGAGTGAAATAGATCCTTTTTACTGAGGTGAGTTAGACTTGGTATGCATTCATGAGTGTGATTACAAACATTTACACCCTTCAGTTTGCTTTGGCAAACTGAGAAAGTTCCTTGGAGGGAAACCCCCCCACTTTTCAATGTTCTGTAAAACACAACTTGCATCTAATGTACCGTGTTAAAAAAGGCAAACAATAAAGATAAATACTTACACCATCCAGTACCTCCCATACACTCAGGCTCCTCACTGTGTTTGCTTTTCAGCTCTGTCATCTTTTCTGGTGACTGAAATACCTCACTCTTCTTCATCATGTAACTTCTTTGAATTTTCATCCTTCATGCTTAGAAAGCAAGCTTAATGGGAACTGAGAAGTTCCTTAAACACAAGTGGAACTTACAGACAATTAATTTTTAAAAACAGACAGAGATTTTTTTCTAGAAGTACAGCCCTACAATAATTCAAAACACAATGCTGACAAAATGGGATCCCTGTCAAAACAGCATGTTGTCCTTGTGGGTGATGCTCACAAAACAAGCCAGATAGACCCAAGGCCAACAGTATTTCTAATTTGGCCAGCTTTCTGCTTTGGAGTCTCATGCAGCCCTAAAAGGGGCACCACCCACCCCACAAGGCACACTGCGCTGTGATGGAGACAAAACAACAGTTACCTTCCTTCCATGAGAAAAGTTCATCAAATTGCTTCCTGAAGCCATTTATCAGTGCAGCCACAGCAGCCACAGCAGCAAGGGCACATCTAGTTTCACTGTCAGGAGCCACAATACCCATTCCAGCACTAAAATGCCTGCAATCATTCTGACTTGAAGGACATGTGTCTATTTAGCATTAGATGTGTCTTGAAGCATTCAGATATTCCCTGAGAACCATTATATTTAGGACCTCTTTTACCTAGGACTACGTGGCTGGAAGTTGTCTGCTGGAGGTTGACTAGAAAAGACCACAGCATTATTTATCTTCTTGAAATTAAGCAGATGAAGCTGAAAACTAGGACATAATTTAAGGGTAAGTAAAAATGTTTCCTCTAAACCTCTGATTTAGCTTAAGGCAAGGAAATTTGCAGTATTTGCATATGATGCACTCAAGAAAAAAAAAAATCAAGTCTTACCACACAAGTCTTATTTAAAAATGATGCAAGTCTTCCTTTAGGAAAGAAAAATGAGCAATCCCCAAAGCTTTTCACCAAACACCCCCAAACAGCTTTGCAGTTACTTGGCAAACAACCAACACAGAAACAAAGAATTTGCCAAGCCACAAAAGCGATGGGCTGTTAGTCAAGTGCACCAGCGCTCTTTGGTGACATGCAGCTTGTCAAAGCAATGTTTGCTTATGAGAAACACCAACACAGGGTATTACTGACCTGTTCAACCTGTTCATTTCAAATACACCACAGGGCAGCTCGGTTTAACGTTACAAAGAACTCCGACCCTCTTTACAAGATCTGTAGGAATTCAAGTTCCCTCATTACAAGCTTTGAGGAATTCAACTAAAAATATGCCAGGCAAACCAGACAACAGCTTTCCTCCTCATTCAAAATATTTGGAAGTTATTTGCTTAGTGATTGTCATGATCCCACTTCTGACAACTGTAAACAAAACCCCAAAACAGTCTAACACTTCTATAGAAGAACATCACCTTTTCAGTTGTATTTCTTCTCTTACTACCAAGAATACTATTTCAAGTCATAATCCCCAAGTAAACGTTACTGGTTTTCTTACTACTGTAAAATAGTGGAGATTATTAGAAAGAAAAAGACAGTCAAACCAAACACACAGATCCGGGTGGAACTTACTGCAACTCTAGTAATTCTTCTTCATTGAAAGACCTTATTTTTCCATCTAGGAATGACTCACAACATTGACTCACAACACTCAGCAAACAAGGTCTCCTGCTGCTGCCAGTGGCACTGGGTTTTGCCCCAGCACATGGTGGGGCTCCTTGTAGACCTGTGCCTGATGGCTGACAGAAGAGAGGAGACAAGCTTTGACCATGACAGCTCTTCAGCTTGTTGAATTCTTCAGCGGCAATAGCATTTCCATGTTGGCGCCACCCAACTCTCCTGAAAACAGGCTCCTCTCTGCAAATCTCACAGGTTATCAAGAGAAAAAGAGGCACGGGCTTGCTTCCAGGCAGAGCAATTCTAGAAGAAAGAGAATCTTTTCCAGAATGGGTCAGTGAGTCACACATTGATCCTAGAAAACACGCCTGGGATGATCCTGGATTGGCTATAAACTGACCCTTGACTGGAACTGGGAACAATTTTCATGTATGACAATTGGAAAGATTTTTTTACAGCGTTCAGAAATGGCCCCTCTGCTCCTACAGCAATGTGCAGTAGTAGTGCTCATTTCTCAGACAGAAGAAAAAGTTGGTTAAACACTGAGAATTTCTGAAATCCCACCTTAGGAAGTTTTTACATATCGGGATGCAGCCATCTTGTTGACAGTACAAATTAAAAGAAAAAGAAAAAAATTGTACAGTGAAATGAAATGCAATAGAAATAAAAGGATGCAAGAACAGTAATCTGCAGTATTACAAAGACACTATGCAGGAAAGAAATTCTTTGGCATCTAGAAACTATGCCTTAGAGTCCCAGTAATAATACTCCTACATTTTAAGTACCAGGCAGATCTCCTGATCTGTAGGTAACTCAAGAACAAGTGCTGTTTATTCGGTGCTTACTAAATTTTGAACAACGTGACTACTGATGAATCAGTGTAATACAGTGTAGTACAGTGCTGACTAATTAGCAATGCAGTGCAGACCTCCTTTAAACCCTCCCCAAAATCAAACCATTATTATAGACAGATAAGTGCAAAAGTATTTCTTCTATGTACAGTACCAATTAAATGAGTGATTTTCCATAAGAAACTGTCAGAAGCAACAGAAGTATTCTAATGCTATTGTGTAAATTCCAGTTCCTTCTTCCTTTGAATGCTATGCTTTGTCCTAGATTATCAAACAGAGTTTCTAAGCCATTAATGAGCACCTTCCACTGGAGCATGTAAGTATACTTTGTACTTCTGAAAAGTCACATGGACATTCATATAAAAAAGTAAACAAAACCCCAAAATGAGAAAATAGTAACTGAAGGCTTAGAGACTTTTAGATGAGGAACAGTTGAAACTTGCTTTTATTTAACTCTGCAGATGCAACTACACACATCAACAAGACTGTATAACAGTCAGATCAACACAAAAATGTTCCCTGAAATTTCTGAGGAACAGAGTCTTTCATGACACAACAAGAATATGGCAGCTCATAAAACAACTTTACAAAATTAAGAATTACAGAGCTACAGACAAGATTAAATTGCAGAATGCTTGCTGAAAATATATTATTAAGGAAACACAGCCTTCTACCAAGTTCTCATCATTCTAAGAATGGCATTTTCACTTGGGTTAGGTAAAGGAAAAGTTTGACTGTCTGCAGGGAACAGCCTATGAGTCGCCTGGCAGTGGAAGGAAATCCCTGAGACATGTACATCTATGTGCTATCGCAAGTGGAAAAAGAGGTGGGCAGGAGTTCCCTTCCCCATGTATCTGCCTCTGATGGTTATCCAAAAGCAAATACCAGGCCTTGAGCTCATCTGGCCTGGCTGTTTTAATCCTTTAGCACATTTCAGTTGGATCTTTTCATTGATAATAATCAAACATACTGCTAGTGGCATGCCTTCTTCTATGCCTAATGGCACAGACCTGACATTACAGCAGATACAGTTCTGCCAATATCCCCCCTGCTGAACTCAAGGACCTGGGCAGAGATGGATTGCTGCTGTTGAAAATTGCTCACTTGCACTCGAGCTCTAATATCTCTCCACTGAGCAGCTGCTTTTCTGCTACTGGCAGAAAGAGACATTAAATAAAAAACAGTAGTACCCTGCTTCTTTCCTGAGGCTCTCTCTTCAGGCTGTTCTTAGAAAATGACGTAAAAGTATCTGGGGTATTTTTCAGTTTCTGTACTGTCTCGAACCCCTCTCTTATGCCCCATGTTCTGTTCTGCCCACTCTGTACCCTCCTATAAACAGTTCCCAGTGCAGACTCTGGTCTTCCTTATGTGAGAAAACATAATCGATCTCATACGAAAAAAATAAAAAAGAATAAAAAAGGAAAGAAAAAGAAGGGGAAAAAATGGGAAAGAAAAAGAGAGTTTGGCCAAAATCAGTTAAAGACATTCCACAAGTTCAATGTCAGCATGCCTTACACAGTTTGACTCAGCCTGCATTCTACAAGATTGATCCCAACAGACACACTTGCCCTGGGTGAAGAGTCTCCCTGAAAGGTTAAAATTCCTGCAACAGCCACCAGGTAGGCAGAAAGAGATAAGGCAGCAGATAACAGGGCAGGAACTCCGTGGCATTTCCTGCAGCCACCCTCCCGTAGGAGCTGGCTTTGGTCCATTTAAAGCACTTGACGTACTTAACCCTACCCACAAAGCAATTCACTCAGAAAGAGGCAACTTGCGACTTGTACTACCCAGCACCTAAACAGGGGCGTTTAGTTATACAAATACATATACAATTAATAAAACAAGCTAAACTACAGAGATAAATACGCATCATACAAAATCCGTAAAACGTTAAACCACATTAAAACAGTAAAATACACAGAAGCATACAGCGTACATAAAGTACGTGTGTCTATAGGTATGCGTTTCCAGGAGTTCCTGCAGGCTCGGAGGCAGCCGGAGCGGGGGCTCCAGCCCCGGCCGGGACCCCGCGGGGCAGGTGAGCCGGCGGAGGGTGCGGGGGGCAGCCCGGCCCTCAAGGAGTTACGGAGCACGATTACTTCATGTTCCCACCGGCGGCTTTCGGCTGCCGCCCCGGCCCATTTCACAATCCGCGCTCCCGAGCAGCCCCGTCCAGCCGGGCGCGCTCCGTGAGCACACACCCCCCATGTTCTAATGCCGGATTTTCCCAGGCCATGAATAATCTCGAAGCCCCCTCAATAAATACAGGCATGGCCGGAGCTCATTCAANGGCGGCGCAGCTGCAGGACGAGGTGGGTACGGCCGCGCCGCCGGCTCGCAGCGCACACGCCCGGCCCGGCCGCGGCTGCCTCCGGACGAGATGCCACCAAACTTCTCCGTGTCTCTCCCCAGATGTGCGCGAAGTTTGCCGTCTGCCAGAACAGCATGGAACTGCTCCTCCAGAACAACCTGAACCTCCCCAAGGTGACGGAGGAAGACGGGTGTCTGCTCGCCGGCTTTAATGAGGCAAGGAACCGCTCTCCTTTCTGGTTTAATCCTGTATACCTGGGGCAGGTTTTGCCTGCTCAAAAGAACTGTGGAAGTTGACCTAAAGATTTATGACGGCTCTAGCCGGCTTTGGCCATACCTCCACATTCTATAAGCATCATCTGCTAACCTGCACGCAGCACTGAGATCAAGGCATTTTGAACTCTTAAGTGACTTTCTCACCTTTCTCTCATTTCAGGATAAATGCTTAAGAAAAATCTCCAGCGGGCTTTATACATTTCAGATATACCTCAAATACGTACAAGAAACTTTTATTAGTGAAAATCAAAATGTTGAATCACTATCCTATAGTACAGAGCACCTGGCACGTACCATAAGACAGATGGTGAGTTGGTTTTAAATTCTCTCTGATAATTTTTGTGGCTTAATACTGATCTGAAGTCAGAAATAGAGGATGCTATGTGAAACAGAGGATGCTGTTTCAGTTCCCTGAAAAAACAGGTGACAGTTCCTTATGCTCAGCTCTTACCCTTATGACTTGGAGGTTTTACAAAGTTTTGCTTTCTTTTCTCAAAGAAACAACTCTTCTTCCTACTTTCTATTGTTACTTGTAATTTCCAAACCAACTAAATGCATCGTTGTTTCAAGACCAAACATATTAAACTGGCTGATAGAAATAAGATTTCTCAGGGAACTTATTTCTAATTGCAGAACTGCAATTCAGCCTGTACTAATGTTGGAACCCACTGAGAAGTAGAAGTCAGCAACTTCCTTAAAAAGCCTACAATAAAAAAAAAAAAAGTAAAAAAAGAAAAAAACTAAGTGCATTTTTACAATATTATTTATCTTTAAAACTCTCCAAACCAAACTTTTAAGCCAAGCTGTATGGTATATGGACATATTGCTGTCAATATACCAGGCAGCTCTCAACTAAAAAACATGTATTTTGCTTGTAAAAAGTCTTTCAAAAAATAACCATTTCTCTCTTGATTTGGCAAACTAAAATGCTATTAATTTCTGACAGACATTTTTCATGTTTTGGAGAGCTTTGAAAGATCACACTTCAAAAATTCACTTATTTCCTGTAGTTCTTGCTCATTTTAATAATCTTTAATATGAACACCTTTTGTCTTTGGGGAAACCATTTTCCTGATTAAAAATCACCCAGGTAAGGGCTGCAGAAGCCTTGGGGCATTATTTCCTTCCAGGCAATTTTCAGCATGTGAAAAGCCTATTGTGTATTGTGTGTTTGTCATACCTTTCCTAACATATTTACTTATGCCCATCATTCTTTATGTGAAAGGAAGCTGAACTGCTTTTTCTTCACACTGTGCTAGCTGAGAATAATAGTCCTGTCATAAGACAGTAACTGATTACTGGCTTCCAGCTTGACACACAAGTTTGCAGAAAGTTTGTTTCACAACTGAGAGAGACTAGGTTCTTTGGGTTGGGTCTGGGGCTTTAGATTTTTTTTTTTAACCAAGGTAATCAAAACAGGCAGAATTAAACACAGTGATCAAAAGCAAAACCTGCACTTGTAGAAAGTGTTTTTGGAGTTTTTGAGAAAAAGCCTTGATCTCCATGTTGGAGTTTTTTCTTGGTGAGAGAAAAAATCTGATATTTAAGGCAAGGACAGAAAAGCCAGAATCCATCACTTACGGTTAAATAGATCCACCAGAATGATACCTGTCTGGAAATCCAGATACAGACTTTAACAGAGCACAACAACGAGCTGGGCATACCATGAAAACGGGGTGTGATCAAAACACACTCCCAAGCAGTCTGGATAGGAAGAATATTTCTCTCTTATATTTCACAAAAAAAAATGTTCCAGAGGGAGGTTTGCATCATTTTGTCAGTTGCTAAAGGGTAGGAGAGATCCTAAACACAGGATTAAGCAGATATTTACTAGAACTTTGGACTCCAAATCATTTAAAACAGCTCCATGATTTGGGCATGTAACTCTCATTTTCTGAAGTCCCACTTCTTGGGACAAATTCTTCAAAGGCCTTTAGATACTAGGTGTACAGGGCTGTGAGTCAGCATTAGATAATAAATAACTGATTAGATAAATAACTTTTACTCATCCTGTAGTTATGCACTCACGTATCAGTGAAAGTTGGTGGCACTTAGTCTCACATGTGACTAAGTGCCTGGAAAGTAAGAATTAAGCCGCTAAACAAGTTTGGAAACTTTGGAAACTGTTAACCTGCTACAAAACGTGAGAGGACGCCAACGTCAGCCAATTATCTTATGGCTCAGGATGGAGCAGTGCAGGTTAGGACAAACCCCGATCAGCATCTCCCCACCTAACCAACCACACGACTGCCAGAAAGCAGGAGGGGGGTATTGATCTGCTCAGGGCCTGCTGGACCGTGATGCCAGAGGCATCACTGCAACCAAAACAAACTATAGCCCAGAGATTCCTACACAGCAATGGCAGCAGGCATCAGCATTCCTCACACCTCTGCACAGAAACAGGGCTGGAGGAAAGCACAGTCCCAGGGAGGGCTGATGTCTGCAAGGGTTGGGAACATGCAAACCCACGCTCTCCAACAGCCCCAGTGACAGTGAATTAACCAAGGGCCCCCAATGTTGTCTTTTTCACAGGTGATCAATCCCGAAGAAGTGATCATCCCAGACGCAGCTACCCAGGAATCCCTCCACACAAAGCTGAAGTCCACAATGGCCTGGACAGAGAAAATCACCATCCATCTCATCCTCCGAGATTTTACTTCATTTATGGAGAAGACAGTGAGGGCAGTGCGCTATTTGAAAAACACCAGGAGTTTCAGTGTCTGAATGTTTTAGTTCAGGCACAATCCTTTTGTTACAAATCTGTCAGGTGGCAGATAACAGTGTTGTTCTGTTTTAAGAACTAGAAATAGTAACAATGGTTTGCATCTTCACTTCCTTCTATATACATTTCCATTTCCTTCTAGGAACTTATTTATTGTAT